>CAUYRT010102761.1:0-13578 GCA_963574885.1 Lepilemur ruficaudatus | reverse complement strand
AACTCCTGGGCTCAAGCGATCCTCCTGCCTCAGCCTCCAGAGTAGCTGGGACTACAGGCATGCGCCACCATGCCCAGCTAATTTTTTCTATATATTTTTAGTTGTCCCACTAGTTTCTTTCTAGTTTTAGTAGAGACAGGGTCTCGCTCTTGCTCAGGCTGGTTTCGAACTCCTGACCTTGAGCAATCCTCCCGCCTCGGCCTCCCAGAGGGCTAGGATTACAGGCGTGAGCCATCGCGCCCGGCTTCTGGGTTTTATTTGAGGCCCTGCCACAAGATTCCGAACTCTGGTCAGAATATTATATCTAAATCTTTAATATTTCACTCTACCAGGTCGTCATTACTTATTCAGCATTCATGATTTCTAGCTCACCAGAAACGCCTTTTTCCCACCCGTTCGTTTTTGAGCATTTGAACCCTGCCCTTCACTTATATCAGCATATTTCATGATGTGTTTCGTCAGCTACCGGGACTCAAGCTTTTAATGGCAGACTGATAGATTTGAAAGCCGGCAGAGTCTTGAAATGACCCTTTCTTCTCTTCCGCAGTGAAAATCTAATTTGTTTTTCATGTTAGAATATATTAGGCTCCTATTTCCTGTGCGCACATCTGTGAGCCAAAGAAAGGTAAACTTGAACCGGGAGCAGTACCGTTTAAATGATTATTCAGCAACATTAAAATCCAAACATCCAACTTACAAGAAAATCCATATTCATTCTGGGTTCTGTGTTCAGTTGAAATAGGATAAATGAAACCTTGAAAAGAAAAAAAAAATGAAACAAAAATGGGAACAAAATCAAATTAATGAGGGAAACGAAAGGGGAAGCATGAAAAATGGTTTAATTAAAAGGAAAGGAAAAGACACCGTGGTCCTTTAAAATTCCGGTTCAGTACAGAATTATGATTTTTGCATCTCCTGTCTGCTCTGGAGTCCCACAAAGAATTAATAAGGAGGCAGATTGAATTGCAGGGCGAAAAACTGGTCTCGAGTCACTAACTTTGGAGTGCTTAAAGCCTTTCTTTTATTGAGCATAAACTCTAATGGATCTAATTCATTTCAGACATCAAGGGTCATTAGCATAAGGAAACTCTTTTTTCCCTTATCCCTGCCATATGCTTTAATTCCCAGGACATATTCAGTAAGGCTCTAAACAGTTTTTTCCTTTTTTTATTTAATCATAACAGCTTGCTCTTGGCCTAATAGAACTAAAGAAGACCTGTCGTCATTGGTCAAAGGTTAAATACCCATTCACCGAGCTGTGCTGAGACCACCTCTCCCCCCGACCCGCTCCAGCTCAGAGCCACTTTTTGGATTTTCTGTTGTTTCTTGTCCCTTTCATTCAATAGAAATCCAATAGGTATTGCCCAGGGACTAAACAGTTTGGCAGTGCGATGGAAACTGGATGCTTCTTATTTGAAATCATTTGGAAATCAATAGGGCCTAGAGGTTATAAGGTTATTTATTCAAGGGCTTCAGAGGAAAGGTGGAAAATTGGGCACAATAAAAATCATCTCAATGGAAAATGCAGAAATAACACCAACTATTTTATTTTTCTTTCTTTCTATGCATTCTGAAGTTGGAAACTAATAATAACAATAACATATACTAATCATGATAATAACGTGAAGCAGAGAAAGATAGGGAGAAATCATATAAAAAACGTGCAACACAAACTTTTGGAAATGCAAAATCTGCAAAATTTCTAAGGATAACTTGGAATCGGCACCCGTGGTTCCCAAGATTTAATATTCTACAACGTATGAATTAATCAAAGGATACGGCACCATTTGGATTAATCAAACGAAGATGAATAAGAAGCATGTGAATTAAACCTTCCCAGTAATAGTCAAGGGCAAAAAAAAAAAAAAAAAAAAAAATAGGGAAACTCCAAAAGTCACAATTAATCGGTTCAAAATGAAAGGTCTGTGAAGCTTTAATGCTAAAAGCAACTCTAAATCGTGCCTTAGGTAACGCTTCTGTAGTTTGCAGGATACTCAGTTCTTACAAGCTATTTACCTATTTTGGGGGAACTAATTCTGGAGAAACACACAGTGCCACCTTAATGAAAAAGAGGTTTGCTATTGCACAGACAGGTTTGCTCTGAATTAATTTTTAATGTTTTATTTTAGAGCAATGATTGCAACCTCCTACCCAGTTTTATAAATATTATATTCCTTACTCCAGTTGTCTGAGCCCATGTATTATATTACGTTTGATTTTCATTTTTAAACACCTCTGTCTGGTAATAACCTCGTTCCATTTGTATTCTGTGAACTCAATAAAAGGACGTCTGGGACACAGGCAGGCTTTATTTTCGAAACCCAAAGCCTTAAGACAGAACAAGCTAGAAAAGGAAACCAGATAATGACGCCATCCCTCTTGGAAGTGATGATGTTAAGTAGAGGAACATCAAGAGACTTATTTTTTTTTGCAGGTGAGAGGGCAAGGAAATGAGTGTAAAATAGGATATTTGGAAATGTTCTGAGGTTCATACTAAAAATTCTGCTATGGACCAGCATGGGCCCGCTCAAGTAAGCAGAAGAGCTGTATCTTATAGAAGGAAAAGTATGTCTCCAGAGAGATGTAACATGGTCTGAAATGTCTCCCTATAAAGCAGTTCTGGGTCTTCCCTGGCTTATGTTTCTATTTTCCAACAGAACTCCTGTTTTGGACAGGCAGACCAAAGAATAACAGAAAAGAACTTTACAGTTTTGATTGTAATTTCAACTGTCAGATATTTACGTAGCTTTGAACTGCTCGATATTTTTGTGCCTTACGGTATTTATCTGAGACCTATATTTCGTTCCATGCGCAGAATTGGCATTCATTCATTCATTCATGTAATAAATACTCTCGAGCCCTATTGTATTCTGGGTTTTATTCTAGACGTGCTGGTACTTTTTTATTTTCATGGAGGTTCCACTCTAGGTTAACAAAAAATAAACAAGGAAACAAGCAAGCAAAAAAAGAGATCATTTCAAATACTGAAAAAGTTCTTTTAGAAATAAGACAAAAGAACATGATGTGATTGGAGATACAGGGATGGCCAACTTAGGGACTTAGGGAAGAGTTTTTTACTGAGATGAAATTTGAGCTATAGCTTGAAGGATAAGAAGGAATTGGCCAAGTCAAGATCAGGGGGCAATAATATTCGATGAACAGGGACAGTAAATGTGAAGTCCCTGACATAAAAACAGAGTGTTTAGAGAGCAGAAAGGCAGGGGATGGCCTGGTGGTCCACAATGAGGAGTTTTCGATTTTATTCTAAGCGAAATGCAAATCCTGCGATCGAATGCAATTTTGAAAAAGAATCACTTTGATTTCCCTGTAGATTATGAACTGCAAAAGGATCAAAGTGATAGGATTTTATGGACGGTTTCTGTAACACATGGCTTGGGAGATGTCCATCAGTAAGTGCATCGATATATATTTGATGAAGTATTTGAGGTTGTTCTAAAATTAAAATGTACATTAAAAAAGTATCACTCACTATTAGTTATCCCGTATAGCCATTTAGAACCAATTTAGCCAGACTGTTATTTTTCTATGTGGCAAAATTTAAAACAGAACCAATAGTAAGTGTACCCACCAATGGTTCAACACCCCATGTACTCTGCCACGGAAACACAGATACACGGTTTTAGAAGGCACCCCTGCAAAAATTTTTCTGCCCTTTTCGTAACACTTCTGCAAGTGCAGAAGTAAAACATCAGTGAGGAGACTAGGAATCAGAGAAGAAGGGGATTGCTGTTCCATCTGCTAAGTGAGGGTGACACAGAATCACTTTCTCGAGTTTGTTTTCCTGCTTCTCCATCTGATCTGTCTCTCACGGAACAACAGGGATCATTTTTTCTGCAGCTAATGAGGTGGCCCTACTGAGAGCAGTCCTAGCAATAATGAAAAACAACATCTCCGGCAGAACACAGTGCAAAATCGTTGCTTTGAGCATCACTACCGACAACCTGGGTCCAGAAGTTAAAGATTTCAGTTAACTTTCCTCCTACTCGAAAGCAAGCCAGCCTGAACGAGCACCGGGGCCGTTGGCCAAACAGCAGTGAAGAAATGATTTTTCATTCTCATGAACTTCAGTTTGAATCCAAGCTCCGTCAATTCTTAGCTGTGACATTTTGGTCAAACCGCTTCTCGAAGCATCAGTTTTCTAATCTGTGTAAGGGGATGCAGATATTTACTTCCATGAAAGAAAAAATGAGCTTTGCAAAGTGCTGCTTTGTGAAGTCCCCAGTTACGACAGAAACAAGGAGCCCAGTTTTTCAGAGAAACCGTGAGCAATGCACTCTTTGAAGTACTATATACTCTTTCACCCGCTTCGTTTGAAGAAGTTTATGCCTGGCTTTTGTGGCTTCTGGCAAAGATATAGAAGCATGTCTCAGAAGCAAATTTCCAGGGCCCGAGTGCAAATAGACGCTAAAAGTGTTTCTCAACCAGAAGTGGTGGCATTTCTCAAGGGTGTGTTTGGAAATGGGGTGGGGGTGGTGTTTTTTTGGTTATCATAATGACCAGGGGGGTTGTTTTGGCATTTAGGGAGTGAGGGCCAAGGATACGGAATGTTCTGCAATGGGAGGAATAGTCTTGCCCATGAAAATAACTTTCTGGAACAAAAATGCACCCCCATTGATAAATGTCAAAATCACCCCTTTTGGACTGAGAGGAGAAGCAGAGGCAGAGGGCGTGAGGTAGCGAGCAAGACTGGCCTCCACCCAGCATGGCAGCCTCGGTAACCGACCAGAGGGGCCAATCACAGAGCAGTGCATGGCTAATACCCTATAACCTCTTCCTTTAATTATTATTTGTATTTTTTAAAGGAAATTTATTCTTTAAAAGAAGAGATCTCCCTGATCTGGGGGAATAGAGACTGGAGGAGGTTTGATTGTGGAGAGAAACTTTCAGGGAAGGTACAAACAGTTTGAAAACCAGAGCAAGAGCAGGCTGTGTCTTAAAAAGTTAACGCAATGCTCCTTTCGCTACAAAGCCATCCCATAATTGCTCACAACGCAATTTCAGGAGTTATCTTGTCCAACCTTTTTGAGAAGAGGAGACCGAGTCCCAGAAGTGAGAAATGATATTTTCAAAGGTACCCACAGTGTTGAAATTCAACCAGACAAAATGTGGTTTCAACCTTCCCACCAGCAAAATCGATGACGTGCAAGTTTTGCATTGTAAGACTTTGGTGGCCCCTTTCAGATTTGTGTTTGCTGTAGATTTGGATTGTTACTATAAACTGTTTTATGGCTGGTAGTGGTAAAGTGACTTGAGAAAAGAGTGACTTTTTCTAATTTGCACAAGGTCATCTTTTAGACTAGCTGTCGTTGGATTTGGATGCCCAAATTATTTTTGGACGCCCATCATCCAAATTTGGATGCCAAAATTTTTCAGGATGTCCAACTGTTATGAAAGATCAGAATCCACGTCCAAGTAGCTCAAAAAGGAAAGAGAGCATTCCTTGGTTTTTACACTGCAGGAAGTAACATCAAGTTATCTTTAAGCACATAGCCAATACCCAGTAACTGATCAATGAAATGCTTGAAAATAGCCTATTTGGTGCGTTTATATGCGGAAATCTCAGAAACAACGCCAGAAACTAAATTTAAATCTTCATTTTCCCGATAAACAGCAATTACTTTTATTTTTCTAGTCTTTACACTTTTTTTTTCTCTTTATACCATATGGGTAAGTAGATGAAAGCCAAAAATGACCATGGTTTATGATTAAATTTTTTTCAAAAATATGATGCAAACTATTTTTATGCCATAAATAATACTTTCGTTGAAAAATTATCAAGCAAATAGGCTGATGGGAAAAATGTCTTAATTTCTGAATATCACTGGGCAGATTTAAATTTCTCAAAACCCAGTCTACGCTCTCTCATTAACGTGCAAACCCCCAGCATGTTGGAGTTCAAATAGATCATTGATTGGAACTTCCTATTTTTACCCCTTCTAGCACAGAGTGGTAAAGGGACTTGTCTAACAGGACAAAATTGGTGAAACAGTGCAGCTAGGGTCAGATCCCAGCCCCAGGGCTACAGCCTCAGGGTCCATGTAAGCACTGTGTGAGCAATGATTAGTAGATTTAAATGAAGAGAGACAAGGAAATAATAGAAAAGGGCTTGGTAGGTTCCTGGCTTAATTTGTAATTCAGTGATTGAAGGAGATAACACTACTGATTCCGACTGTAAAATACCTCTCCATTTGTAACATTACTATTAATATTCATGAACTATTTTTAAAGCTAAAATAACCTAGGGAGGTTTTCTCTCTTAATGAACCAAATTCCTAACAGTGTCTTTTGTTTCCAGTGTGGGATGAGTGAAGAGGTGTACCACGCCCTGGCATTTCTAATGTAACTAGAGAGCCCTGCTTGAATTATGTAGTTATCAATGCATGATAATCACATTGTATGTGGCATAAAACCCTACGATAAGTAAATTTTTAAAGGAGAAACATCGTTTCCCTCAAAAATAACACCAGGAAAAAAACGAACAAACATCAATAATTGGAGAGACTCCATACATCAGAAGAAAATCCCATTTTAAAGCAATAAAAGCTGACAACCACTTGCTTCTAGCACCCAAGAGCCTTCATGGAAACAGGCTTACGAATGAAACAGATTTGATTTCATATGTTGGCTCTAACACTCGTTTGTGTGTGTTAGGTGGGCTATTTCAATTCTATGCCTCAGTTTCTTCCTCTGCAAAAGAGAACTATTACAAGGGATTATCAAAAGCTCTGTTTGTAAGGTTATTTTTTGCTATCTTTTGGGTGTTAATCAAATTGAACTCAATTCAATTTGGTTGCAGTTTGGCTATGTCAACTATATCTAACACAGTAGACTGGAGTCAGAAGCAACTTATGCCAGAGCCTAAAATCAGTGCATTAGGTGAACATTGAATAAAGTTAAAGTTAAATTGGAAAGTCCTTTAAATTATAATACACACAATATGGTAATTTTTATGGCCTCCAAAGTTGGGAAAACCATGGATCCAGATTTAAGGAACACTTAAAAGGAAAGTCTCTACGTAGATGTCTGGGAATTAAAACTCTGTCTTTAATAATACATTAGCTATCAAATCCCTGGCCAAAAGGGAGATGGATGGAGTTTTAGAAGGTGTACCTGTTAGTCTTCAAGGTTTACTCATTATATTTCAATACAGAGCTGCTTCCATGACATTAATACACGTAAAATAGATTTTATGATGCTGTGAGGATTAAGTACAATAGAGGATTGACTCATATCTTATACATAGGTTAATATGATAAAACTTATCATGACATAACTCAATTGTTTATAAAAGCATTAAGTATATTCTGGAATAGTACATATTTTTGAATCACAAAGCTTCTGGTTATTTTTAATCATATTGTTTTGCTTTATATACATTAGACTACTTCATAAGATCTTTCTTCAATTTATGATCCTATCATTAGAAGAATCTAAGTTCCAGAAGGATCTTTCCCTCTCCTTGACCTGGCTGGGGTTGGGGGTGGTCTTCCTTTTTGCCAGTGACTTTATGCTGAGCCAAAACATGGCATTTTCCTTATCCCAATGACATTTCTTCTGATGCAAATGTTCTTATTAAAACCTCAAGGGCCATTCCAAATAAACATGTCCAGATTTTCCTTTTTCCTTTTAGGTCAGTTCTTATCTAGCAAACCTACCAGGACTGCACTAATGATGTCAAAGGTCAGGTCTGTCAAAGACACCCTGGGTCATTTATTATAATTTACCATTCTTCTGAGGGTTTATTTATCGATGAGGCTTAAGGAACTCCAAATAAATGAATCCATAAATTCTAGGACATGACAAGAACAATTGAAAATAACATTTGCTTATCATTGATGTCAGCTACCTAAATCTCCATGGTAATTTACTGCCCCTGCTTTCAGAGGACAGTGGCCATGCCACTAAGCTGGGCCATAATCCTGTTCCTAACAGCCACCAACCACACCTTTATGAAAAGGAACAGCAGATAATTAATATCCCAGGATGTAAAAGTCTTATCTCATGACTCACAGCAGGTGAAGCATAAATGTCTGAAATTTAACAGTTCAGTAAAATCAAACGCATAGATCAGCTGCCCAAGTGTTTTTATGTAGTAGATTCCGTCCCTAACAATGCTCCTTAGAAAAGAATAATAAATTATTAAATCCAAAGGGAATGATACTAGAATCCTTCCACGGTAGTAAAGACACCTGACAGAAGAAGTAAAATGATGAAGAGTCCTGATGTAAGGTGGCTGGATTTCTGGAATATATCACCCTGTCTGCTGGATTCTTAGATAAAAAGAAAAATTTAGCTTATACCCTTGGACCTGTACCTAAGTGGACTCGAAGGAGTCCCTGCTCTGCTGTGGCTGCTGTATGGTGGCCCCTTTTTTGATCTCCTTGGTTTCCTTTCCATCTAGAAGTTGAGGATCATGAATTTGTCTTCTCACGCTAACCTTTTTGAGGCTCCGTAGCTGCTCATGAGGTTTCTGTGGGCTAAAGTTTCTAGCTATGAGTAACATCCCTGCTTTAAAAGGAGGAAAATGTTTTACCAGAAAGGAAAAAAGCAAAAGCAAACCACGCTTATTATACCAGAGACAATGGAGCCCTGAGCTGGGCAGGCAGCCCATGTATAGAATATTCATTTGCCAGCTGGGACGCTGCACATATCAAGAGCTATACAAACAGAGCTATGACATCAACTTCTTCCAAACTGTAGATAAAAGCATCCACTGTCTGACACTCACAATTATGCTACCCTTTCAAACTGCTGTGTTGATAAGAATTGCAGTGGGAACTGACTAGCAAATTTCACATGCCTACCACGCGAGTTATAAACACATCATTCTAAAGTCCGGGAACGACTAATTGTAAAATAAATTACTTCCCGACATTCAATGCACCTGGGATTCCTGGGCCACGGTATGCAGTGTGTCCACACCACAATTTACACTCGGAGAGTTCTGCTACTTCCTCCGTACTTGAGAATGAGCTGTGCGACGTGTAAATTTTTTTAATGAGTAGAAAGTGCTACATTTGCGGAATGCGTTAACATTTTCATTTCCCAAATTCGGGAAGTTCACTGATGCAGACACAATTCTAGACAGTTCTTGTTTGTAAATTGCAATTTTTAATTTGCCTACTGTGGCATAAACCTTCTTCGGCAAGGAGTAATTCTGATTGAGATTTGAGCTATCCCATATGCCCATGTGAAACTCCATACTTACAACTGGACTAAAAACTAAAGTCCATAGGAATAGTGGCAGTAATGTAATCATCTAATCTAGTATATTCATAAACATATATAAACCACCATTTCTGGACCAGACAGTACAATGGACCTTCCAATACCGCCTTCTGAATAAATTATTCTGTAGTATTATGAAGTAAAAACAGTGCAATTTGTTATAAATGTTAAATTTCTGTTTCATATCAGACAGATCAAACACATGGTTTTAGTAATTTCCAATAATGACAGATTATCCAAGTCATTCCCTTTCTTGTTGCAATCCATTGGCCCTCCTGGCTAACCTGGTGTCCACTTACATAGGTTCCTCTCCAGCTTGGAGTGGCCTCATTCCTGGCCCTTGAGGAGTTCTCTATCTTCTTTGTTTTGAACTTCTTTCTCTCCATGTGTACGCATGTGTCTGTGTGTCTTTTAAGTCTGCAATATTTTATCCAATATTTCTATATATTTTCAATGAAAGGTGTTTGCATGAAGGTAGGTGGTTAAGGAAGAAATGTGTCTGAATTTGGTTGTTTTGAACAGATTAATGAACAAACATTGACAGTAATATTTTCTGTATATTTCACATTATATATTCTTAAGTACCAACTTAGCTTTTAAAAAATTACTATGCTACATTATCTAGGTAACTCTGAGTCCTACAGACATCTATTATGAACTCTGAATTTCTCCTACTTAGCAGTGTACTGACATTTATATCAGAATTATTTGTATATAAGTTTGAGTAGGTTCACGCCAGGTTCAAGGGTAAGAAGGCTAGCTTTATTTTGAAATAGTATTGCAATCCTGCTGAAGGACTATTTAGTGATAAATTCAAGACAGTAATTATGTCAGAGAAAATAAATATTAAATGATAATTCCTAATTGTTAATTGTAATTTTCTGGCTGTTTTTTTTTCTTTTACCCTCATTCTTTTTCTTAATACCCTGTCCCTCTTGCAAGCTTTGAAGCTGTACTACAAAAAAGCCTTGTTTTCCAAAATAAGGGCCCAAACTGTATCATTTCTTTGCAAGACTTTGGCAATAATATTAATACTATGTCAGAAACATCAAACTAACTGGTAAAAGAAACTATAGCTTTCACCCTAAAATACTACAATTATACAATGCGGAATATCTCTGTGGTTTTTATCACTGAGGAAATCAATAGTAGTGTAGCCTACAATTCTCTGTTGGACTAGAGTAAATACAAGAGGGCAGATGAAAGAGTTCATTAGTAGGGATCATTACTACAGCAAATCGGAGCTGCAGAAAGAAATAGCTTTTTAAATAAATGATTTTAACCCAAACACCAAAATATTTCAGTCTAACGAGACTTGATAAGACATAAACAAATACAAACAAATAATTTTTTTTGAAAACCCTCTTGTAGGCTTATTCCTTGTCCCTATTTACACACATACTTCAGGCCATCATTATTGGCAAATATCCAATCATAAGGAAAAAATTCTATTAATACTCTAAAAGTGGTCAAGATGCTAAGTGGTTGCCATGTCATAAAATCTTAGTCCAAATATTTCATGTTTGTATTTGACCAATGTCATAATTCAGATAGAATGTGTCCTTTCGTATAACTAATAAAAGGTCCAATGGTCCATCTTACGGCGCTGTATTCCTCATTAAGTAGATTGCTTTGAGGATTTTTAAATATATACAATAGAAGTAGTAGGTATTAAATCACCCAAGATTGAAATAGTATATTGAGAGAAGGAGAAAGTGAAAACCAGAAAGAAAATAAAACTTCAAATATTGCTACTTTTCAATCCCATGAATCAGTTTGTTGGACATAAAGGAAAATGTTAAAAAGAATAATTTTTATGTGGTATTTTGCTATTTTAATCCTCAACTTTAATGTCTAGGGGAACAAACCCTGAATCTCTGGATAAATGGTTAGTAAAACAGCTTTTCATTCCTGAATTTATGGCACAAACTTAGCAAGATGCACAGTAGCTAGCCCCAAATCATAATCAGAACTGAGCTTTATAAATACTCAGCAACAGCCTGTTCTCGAAGAATGCAATATGCCCTGAACATAAAAATAAAAGGCCTGTTGAATTTTTATTCTGTGGGAGCAACATAATTATTTATTTGTATTTTAATTAAGATTTCTTTCTAAAGGTCCCTGGGTGTATGGATTCTGAAAGGTAAACAGAATTTCACAAGTGTGGTGAAAACAAAATGTTTTATTCTTAAAAGGCAAATACAAATACCTCTCCCCAAATGCCTTTGAGTGCTTGTATTCTGTGAGCAATTTGTAATGTGTTATGAGAAATGTCAACATTTGGCCACCATTAGTTCGGAGCCAAAGACAGCATACTGTTTGATTTGTTCATCTGAATAGCGTGATTTCAGAACAATTCCTTAGTACCTTAATTCATGATCATGAAAAGAGATGGTCAATTGTGTACATCTAAGGGCTCCTTGATAAAGGGGTAAGAGTTTGCAAGTATGGAAATCAAACTACTATCTCATTACAGAAACCTAAAGAACAAGACATGAAAAGTAGAGAATATTCAGCTTACAGATTCATTACTTTCCTGAGCCAATCTTCTGCACTCATTTTAAAAATTTATGTTTTATTAACATTATTTCCTTTAAATAAACGAAATCATACCCACATTATAATGTCTAACACAAATCCAGAATTTTCAAGGGCTTGTGAAGATGTTCTTACTAAACCTTTCTTGCAAATTGATATATCTACCTGTAGAAATGTTCATGATCTTTATATACATTTCTCATTCCATGGACATTGGTTTGGTACCAGTTATGAATTATGAATAAATAACTCATTTTTTTGTAAGTCATGTTTTGACTCTTTAAGAAGCTGAAGATTCCCTTTTGTGCACTCTGATAAAGCTGAGTAAATGGTTCCCTGGTCTGGAAAGCATGGCCGCCCCTCCCATGGAAATGACTAACTCACCCCTTGCTCATGGGAAAGCAATACTGTGTGTCACTTGCTAACTGGACACAGTTATTTTTCATTCGGGCTCCTGGAAGATTATCTTTTCCCATTTTTGAGAGAGAGAGAGAGTTAGGATATTTCTATATTATTGCATTTTTTGTTGTTCAAAGATTGCTAGTATTTTCTTCAAAGAAATTCAAACGGTTCAACCTCGGGTCCCGTCAGTGTCTGCAGTTTGCTCAAACTGACTTACTTTGCATGCAGAGCCCATCCGTGCAGTTCTTGGATTGCAAGACGAGGCCGTCGCAGTCCTTGCCTCCGTTCTTGGGGGCTGGAGCCGTGCACTCTCTCCTGCGCCAGTGGGTGCACTCTGTCCCACAAGTAGACCACTTGCTCCATGAGGTCCACCTGCCGTCCACTGCCATGAAAAAACGCAGCGACAGGTCAGAGGGAAAAGCAGCTGCTTGAGGGGTGAAGGGAGCAGAGCTCAAGTATGAACACAGCAAAGCAAAAAATGGAAGAAAATGCCCCACCACGAAGCATGCATCCATTTCACTGCTGCAAAGGGCCACGTGCTCTACATCATTTGGGTTCCGTGGATTTTTCTTACAGGTGTGTGACTGTGTCCTCACTGGCCAAGCCAAGGGAAGCTTAATGGGCTACGCAGAAACCAAAGTCATCACCAAGAGCTACATAAAAGTAGGTCATACTAGTGCCCCCTTTTTCTATTCACGGGGAAGCTTCTGGATTTTGCACTGAAAATTAGGGGGCCTCTCTTTGGATTGAAGCTTCCTTTGTTCATAGTGTCATGTAGACAGTAAAGTAAACTTGTGCGGGAGTTGGGAGGAAAGGTGGGCACAGTAGGAAAGACATCCATCCATCCATCCATCCAACTGATCTCTCTATCATTATGTCTTATACACCTGTGGTCCCCAACCCCCCAGCCTGCAAACTAGTACTGGTCTGTGACCTGCTAGGAACTGGGTGGAGCAGTAGGAGGTGACTGGTGGGCCAGCCGCTTCCCATTGCTTGCCACCCCCCTCCCCTCCCCCTCCCCCAGTCCATGGAAAAATTGTCTTCCATGAAACCAGACCCTGGTGCCAAAAAGGCTGGGGACCACTGTTGTCATCCAGACTGCTCGATTCTGCTGAAACCTTCCTTCTGCAATGCTGCCTTCAAAAGACTACATTATTTTTCATTTATTATTTGATGATTTCATTGTTTGATAATTTCTATTTTTTATTTTAAAAATAATATTTAGGTAAGTCTCTAATTTTTTTGTGATTCAGGCCGGGCGCGGTGGCTCACGCCTGTAATCCTAGCACTCTGGGAGGCCGAGGCGGGTGGATAGCTCAAGGTCAGGAGTTCAAGACCAGCCTGAGCAAGAGCGAGACCCCGTCTCTACTATAAAATAGAAAGAAATTA
>CAUYRT010102760.1:0-25777 GCA_963574885.1 Lepilemur ruficaudatus | reverse complement strand
CATGACACTCTACAGCCTGGGCAACAGAGTGAGACTCTGTCTCAAAAAAAAAAAGAAAAAGAAAAAAGAAAAAAGAAAAATTTCATTGTGGCCACGTGAGTATAGACCCAGAGGAGCCCAGCATTCTCATTAATAGCCATTCAATCATTAGCCTCTAAAATTCCATAGTATGGAACATTTATTGATATTAATAGTTGTTGAATGAACAAATGAATGAATAGGTTTTTTCCAACTATTCATATAACTTTACATTGAAACAAGTCGTTTGCTGGCCAGCCTCTACTTTCTAATTTGATTGACACCTGAGTTGACCAAAATAGTAGTGGTCCATATTCAAGAGGTGAGATCCCGTTGCAGCCTTCTCAGAAGCAAAGAGGTCTGGGAAGACTCGGAGGCCTAGGGCTAGACCATGCACACATTCCAGGCCTTGGTTCCTGACTCCAGTTGAACTTACTCTGCTCTTTGGACTTGAGGCCTTTGAACTAAAACATGCCCTTGCAAGATTTCCCGGCTTCCTTGTTTGGACTGGAGAGGAATGAGAAACACCATTCTTACGGTATTTCAGGATCTTGTCTTCCTGTCCAGTCCCTAAAGGAGGAAGTTCAGAGAGGGGCAAAGGTTCAATGCAGTCTCACCATTTACAGACCATCCGGCCACCCCTTGTGCCCTGAGCACGTCTCTCTTGAGAGTTTATTCCATCCACCGACCTGAGCCCCCTTCTCGTTGTTTTCCATACCAATCAGAGCCTTTTTACAACCCCCCCCAAAATAAAGCTCTACAAAAGGGCTTGAAATTTTATCATCTTTTTGAGAACAAATAATTATTATGATAAAAATCTTAGGCATTTGAGTGGACTCTGCTATTTGCAAAATCCTTCTTGTGATCCTATGAAATAGGTTACAGCAGGCATTATTTCCTCCATTTTAAAAAAGTACAAAACAGGGGCTCAAAGAGGTCAGCAGATTTTCTCAAGGCCTCATGGTCTTACCATGTAGGAGTGGAGGTCAGAATCTGGGTGTTCTCACTGTGAGTCTGTTTCTGCCCTTCTCCTTGGCTTCCCTCTTGCTGACAGTCAGTTTCCAGCCTCTGATCATTGTATTCCACTTTGGAGACTTGCCCTGAGAGAGAGAAGACCCAACATTACCAGGGAGGTTGATGCTAAGAATGAGCTTCAGGACCTACCAAGGGCTCAAAGTGGCCTCTGGTGCCTTTTCTGTATCCCCAGGGTCTATCACAGAACCTGAAACAGAGGAATCCTCAGCAAAAGGGTGCTGAAGTGAGATAACCTCTGATGCTGTAAGCTTAGTATCCCAGAGCTGCTAACAAGTGTTAAATCTACAAAGCAGGGATCATTGAGTAAAGGCCCTCCTGCCCCCTGGCATTTTCCAATAATAACAATTATTATTGTTATTATGCATTGAGAGCTTACTGTATGCCAATAACCTTGAGACAGGGTCTCTCTCTGTTGCCCAGGCTGGAGTGCAGTGGCATCATCATAGCTCACTGCAACCTCAAACTCCTGGGCTCAAGCCATCCTCCTGCCTCAGTCTCCCCAGCAGCTGAGATTATAGGCATGGGCCAGCATGCTTGCCTAATGTTTTAAAAAATTTTTGTAGAGATGAGGTCTCACTATGTTGCCCAGGCTGGTCTTAAACTCTTGGCCTCAGGCAATGCTGCTTCAGCCTCCCAAAGTGCTGGAATTACAGGTGTAAGCCACCATGCCCACCTGAGATAGATACTTTTTAATTACAGTTTTATAGGTGAAGAAACTGAGGCTCAGATAAGGGGCTTGCCCAAGATTACTCAGGCGGTACCTGAAGGAGTTGGGACAGAGAGGAAGAGAAGGAGGGTGGGGGTGAAAACTCAGGCAATCTGAGTCCAGAGACCATGCCCTTAGCCTCTAAGCAGGTCCCTCCACAGGGAACCCGTCCCAAGGCCAAGGTGATTCTCAGCTTGAGGCTTCTGTTGCCTGTTCTCCAGGCTGACAAGCCACCTCTATCAGCAGGTTCACCTGCCTTCAGTGTTTAATTGTTTCGTTTAATTTTCTCACCTTTCTTATTTCCCATATATAAAAGATGGTCTCCCTCTTCCCCCGCTTTCCTTCCTCTCTGTCTCTAGTTTTTTCCCCTTACTTATCCAGATCATTCCTCCTCCCCCACCTCCCCACCCCATCTCTTGCCCTACAATCTCGCTCTTTCTGTTGGGGCAAGGTTGGCGCAATCTGAAGTTAGAGAGGAAACAATCTGGAGAAGAGCTGAGGGTGCCCCAGGAGCTCCGGTCCTTTCTCCCATGCAGGATGAGTCAACCAGCCCAGGCGGCCACCCACTCACTCGAAGTATACTCACTGGACACCAGGTGCTGGGCCTACGATGGTGAGCAGAAGCTGACGCCAACCACATACCCACATTACAAATGCACAGATCCCACCAGATTAGTACAATTACGGGGAGAGAACTCTGCCACAGGACCACAGTGGCATCTGAGCTAGCCTGGAAATAGCACTAGCTAGCTAAACCTTAAGGAAGACCTATCTCTATGTCTGGCTGTTGTAGGTGACATCAATGTCTCAACTTGTTCAATATTCACAGTGATCCTGTGGGGTGAGTACTATTCTAGTCTCATTTAACAAATGAGGAAAATTCAGCACAAAGGATTTCAATGATTTGCTTGAGGTCAGAAAGCTGGTGAGTCGCAGGGTCAGAATTCAGGCGTTGCTGGTGGGCTCCAGAGTCTGTGCTCTCTGACCCCAGGCTGTGTTGCTGACAAGGCAGGACAGGCATTCCTGGGGAGGTGACAACTGGGCTGAGATCCAAGATAGCACCGGTTTTCTCAGAACAGGACTCATCTTCAGATGACTCAAGAAGAGTGCTCCAAGAAGTCCCTCCTGATCGATAAGAATTGGTCCAAGAGTTAAACTCTATTTGCCACCCTGGGTCAGTTTAGGCAACCTGAAACTACTTGGATGTAGCTTTGAAGCGCCTTCCCTGTGACAGTGAGGCAGCAACTTAATAATGTTTGTTTGGAGCAGTTGGGTTTTCCCAACGTGGTAGCAGCTGGCGCAGTCTGGACTGGGTCTTCATTTTCTGGGACAGAGTGACAGGGAACGACAGCAGAACTGGAAGGTCTGGAAACTTCAAGGGAAATTGGGGAGTGAAAATCAGCTGTGGACCATGCATCAAGCAGACAACGCACATTGCTGACTCGCAGCCAGATAGAAAGGATGCAAGGACAGCAGCCACGGCTGGCCCTGCGCATCGGCTTCCAAGCAGGGAATTCAAAACATCTGCTCTGAGTGCTGACCTCCACGCCACACCCCTCCTTATAGTCCCGCCCTGCCCAGCTGTTTTCCAGCAGGCAGAGCCCAGCTCCCTGTGACAGACGGCAACGTGGGACAGGGTGGGAGGACTCAGCAGTTGCAACAAGGCTCCTAAAATCACTTACACCTTAGACACGTTCCTCTGTTTATCGTAAGTCCTGCCATTGTTTCGTTTAATATATAACTCACGTTATATATTGTCTTTGTAAAAAATATATATTGAATGTGGTTATACTTGTATGAATAGATCAGTATGATATAAGTGATATTTAGTAACCGATAATTACTACGTGTTAGCCATCTGCTATTCCTGAGGGTTTCACCAAACCCTTTCATAAAAGCAAAATGATACTCCCCAGCCAAATTATATAACATTAACAGAATATTTTATATGCGAAATGCTGTATTTCTTTACTTTTCATTCAACCGAAAATGTACACAGTCAGTAACAAGCCATTTCAGCTGCATATTTATCCAAAACATTTCATAGGCAAAAAAAGTCAAGTGAGAAAAATAACAGTTCAGCCACATGAGGGCTAGGAAAACACATTAGAAAAGGGATCCTCATTACAATAATAAACGAGGGTCCAATTAAGGCTGCCACATGCAGGGCGGGTCCATACTTGGCAGGGAAAGCTGGCGCTCAGGAGGTTTTGCCCTTGACTTGGAGAGGTCCCCAGCACCCTAACCAGCATCCCCTGGCGGGCGCTGCAGCTGCCACAGGGAAGCTCCGGCAGCTCCAGCCGTTTTTCAGCCTCACGTTTTGGGAAGTTCTTCTTCCGTGTAAGCAGACACCACTTTCTAGGCATGTTGGGGCTCCCACTTTATCACCCTGTAATCCTAACTGTCCTGGACCTTGCCGCGGGCAAGCACGCGAGGCAGAGGAGGACAGAGGGGTGTGGGGGCTCTGCATTCCACAACATAGCCGCAAGAAGACACATCTCGACATCTGTGACCCTGGGCTCAGAGCCCCGACATCTCGGGGGCGGTGGGGTGAGGACGCTCCTGGTTGGTAGCATTTGCCAAGTGACTGTGATATACAGAGCCCTGGGTGCGAGGCAAAGGAAGAAGGCTCAGACTTTGCCCCTGCAGAGACGATGGGACAAAGGTGTAGTGTAGTGCTCGGAGAGTTATTTACCTTCTCTAAGTCTCAGTTTTCTCATCTTCAAAATGGGAACATCATACTTACCTTCTGGGTTGTTTGAGGATTAAATGATATTATATATGCCAAGCACAGTGCCCGGCCCATAAGAGTCACTTAATAAATGTTCACTTATTATTGCTAAGCTTATGATCTAGTTGAGTAAATGAAATATAACCACATGAAATAGTAGGGAATAATCATGGAACAGCATGGCAGCAAATGCAAAACACTCATAATGGACTAAATTTGAGATGTTGAAAGGTTCACAGGGGAAAAGTCGGGCTGAGCTACGAAGGCTGCCTGGAAGAGGCAAGTCTCCCCTAAGAACTTCTCTGTGTTTCAGATACTAAAGGACGCCTGGTCATTTCCAGTCACTGGCAAAGGTGGGGAATAGCTCAGACCTGGTCTTGCTCCGTGGCTCCAAAACTCAGGTCAACAGAGGGGTCTATTTATGGAAACCTGGGCCTGATAGAATGGGCTTTCTTCTAGAATGGACGATTGAGAAGGGCAGGAAATTCACAGAAGCACTTAATGTCCCCATGTCAGCAGTTTACTTCTAATTAATCTCGGAATTGCTCTATCTGTGCTTGTGCTTGCAAGAGCTTCCAATATTACCTCCTGACTTCTTAAAGGGGCCAGCGCCTTGTTATATGAGCATTGAAGAGCCTCCCCAATAACAGAAAATCTGTGTTAAACAGTTCCATGACTGTTTCCTTTCCTCCCCCTGTCCCTCCCAGGGAGGGAGATGGAGAGAGGGGTGAGAGAGAGTGATAGGCTGAGAATGGAGGGAAGAGGACACCAGGAGAATCCAGGATGACCCATGGCAACAGGCAAGGAAGGCAGTGGGCAGCATTTTTGGCCTGAGCCTCTCTGGAGGAGGCAGCCGTGTTGCTGCGGGGCCCCGGAGAGCCGGCAGCTGGGGAGCAGGCCAGCACCGCGGCCGAGGGGGGCTCCACGCCGACCCAGCTGGCTCCCTGGATTCCACAGTTTTACCTGGAATCCCCAGAGCTGGGGATCCGCACACCCAGCTCTGTCTGCCCATTCATTCAGCCAGCTGGCTTTGGTGGCGACTCATGACATAAAGCTCAGTTTCAGAGACGAATCTGCTGGACTCTCAGCTCCTGATGGGATCCATGTCGTTTGGAGGGCAGGTGAGGGACGAGAGGACCCTACTCGCAGCAGTCTGATATGTGGCTGAAAGGTTGAGTTTAAATTCAAAGTGTTAAGATCCAATCGTATTATAAATACAGTGCAGTAGTTATTTAAAGGAGCCCTGCTTTTTAGAATGAATAATTCATTTCAGTTTATCTGCTTCAGGAAGTTGGCATAGTCAATCTTCTTAAAGTAAAATACCTGTGTGTTGTGTTTGTTGTTAACATGGTCAATTAAAACCGGTGCTTGCCAAAGGCTCCTATCACAGATTTCATAGTAAATGGGGCAATGCTGGATCCGAACAGGCGGCCTTGGTCTTTATCTCGCGTTCACTAAGTGCCCACCCTATGCAGGACTCCACGGAGGTTACAAAAGGAGACATATTCCACCTCTACAGACTTCTGTTTCCTCGTCTGTAAAGTGAGGTGTTGGACGAGACGGTGTCTCACCGGACTGCTAGGCCAGCGGTCTATGATTCCACAGTGCCATCTATGCCCTAAGAGGCCCAGACTCCTGCTGGAACAAAAGCAGGACACACACGTCCCAGTGAAATGACAATATCACAGTGATATTGTCATTCAAACATGACAGCCTTCAAGGTCCAAAAGGCTCTTGTCTAGTCCATGAGCCTTCAAAGATGGGGGAAATCTCCGGAGAGGACATGCAGAGGGTAGAGTCAAGGTGGAGGGGACCTGCTCGGCGACGGCTGGGGGCATGGTGAGGACGGCAGGGCAGCGATTCAGGCAGGAACTGGGGAGGAGCAAGACGTTGGGTGGAGCAGTGCTCAGCCAGGCTGAAGAGTGAGGTCTTGGAGGGATGGTCAAGGAACCATGTGGCCTTCTAAACAAGGGAGGGACAAGATGGAAAATGCAGTTTGGGAGCCTGGCAGCAGCACGCAGCAGGGGCTGCCGTGAGGGGGACAGACGGAGCCCCTAGAGGTTCCCACACTGTTGCTAAGGCCTTCCTTGTGGAACTTTCTCACGGCTTGGGTGACGTGAGGACTTTTTCCTCACGTTTGATTGGGAACTTC
Source organism: Lepilemur ruficaudatus (assembly GCA_963574885.1). NCBI lineage: Eukaryota > Metazoa > Chordata > Mammalia > Primates > Lepilemuridae > Lepilemur > Lepilemur ruficaudatus. The sequence continues at coordinate 19,135 of CAUYRT010102760.1, read as the reverse complement.
GTTTTAAAAAACAAAATTTTGCACATTTTTTGTCTTTATTACTACTAACCAAGGTACAAGTTTGTTTATTGAATTGTCTGTGCTCCTCCTGCTATTCCTAAGAGGTCAGTGGGTCCAGCAAACACGGCGTTTCTGAAGATGTCCCCAAACCAAAGCCCAGAGTCCTCTTTAAAGAACATGCCTGGTCTTCTATAATCAGCTCTCACAGATGTTCTTTGATTCTGGATAGAGTCCCCACCCAGGACATTCGCACTGACATCTCTTTTCTTTGAGTTCTAATGAATATTTTTATTAAGTCAGTTATTGAATCTTTACTACGATTCAGGTACATAGATTATTAAATGAACTCATAAAATACAATACACTGGTCCTATGAGATAGGTCTTATTATTATGTCCATTTTATAGATAAGGGAACTGAGACCCAGAGAGGTTAAATAACTTGACCAAAGTCACACAGCAGGCAAGTGGCATAACTAGGACTAAAATCCAGGTTTGTCTGATTCTGATTCTTAATAACTACACCCTCCTGCCTCCTAGGGTACTCCTAGGATACAGCAATTGGGTACTAGGAATAAAAAAGACATGTAAGGTGGATGGATGAGAAAAGAATGGAAGTGTTTTTCATGGCACCTTGGGAAAGGTAGGAAGATAAGGGGGACAAACACAGCTGTAGAAGCACACTCCCCTGGCTTTTATGGGGAGGGCAGGAGGCACACAGGTCAGAGGAGTCGGTGCCATGTGCTTTGGCAAGACACCACTGTGAACAGGGTCCACAATCACATTCGACAGTCCTGGATAATTTAGCAGCCAAGTGAGGTTGAGAAATCCTAAACACAGGGCACCCGCAGCCTTTGCTGTCTCATGCATCCGGATTCACTGGGGTCTGGGGGAAGGAAGAAGAGCTCCTTCCTCAAGGCCCTGGAGGTAAGAGGCAGCTGCCAATGACTAGGGTGTCACAGAATGGAAAGCACTGGACATTTGGAAGGAGGACAGACATAGAAAATAAAACCTCTCCCAGTCGTGCATTATCTGCAACAAAATAAAGCAAATTTACGAGCATATTATGGAAACTGCAGGAGAGGGAAATCATAGAAAGCTGCTATTGAACAAGCAAATTGGAAATGGAAATTGGAATCTCCCAGCACAGTGCTGATTATTATTAGTTTGAATTGTGTAAAATGTTATTGATAGTGTCTTCGTTACTGTCTTCCTCTTTCTGCTTTATCTTAATGATTACACAAATATTCAAAAGGCTTCCAAGGGATCGTCCTCAAACTCCTTGCCCCAATCCCATCTTTCCTATAACATCTTACATTCCTGAAACGTCAATCCTCCTACACTGGAAGTTTTCTTCATGCCTGGAGAGAACCTACTGCCTACGTGATGTGCTCCCGGCCAGCCACAACTGTGCCTTCCATCTCTGGAATCCCTACCTGGCTAAGCCTGGTAAAATAAATACCTGCTGTGTGATGAACGCCTCTCAGTTTTCCCTGCCCTTGGTTGTGTGACAATTCTGCAACTCACATTGGAAGGTGGCAGGAGAAAGCGGTTGGTCCCCGTTCTGCCAAGATGAGGTTCTGAGCAACAGCCCATCCTGGTGTGGGAGTGTCTACAGGCCATGGAAGAGCCTGCCAGGATCTGCCTGAAATCTCTGCATTTTCCCTGGGCAGCGCGAGTTGGGGGTGGCTGGAGGTGGGGGTGGGGGAAGCCCACCACAGCCAGGACAATGAAAATAAAGAGCAAATGTGCATGTCCTGGACCACGCTGACCCCCTTCGAGATACAAAGATGGCTCGGGGCCCGCCTGGGAACAATTCCCTTGGTGCAGACCCCAAACTTGGATGAAAATTGAAGAGCAGAGCAATTTCCATTCATGAAGAAAATGAGGAGGCCGAGTATCTTTTCAATGAGTCAGCTGTAGGCAAAGGGATTTATTTATAATATTATTATTTGGTAGAAAAGAACTTACTATGGCCGAATATAAAAAGTATTTTTTTGATAAGTTAAAGAGATTAAGAAAAATCGGGCTGATTTTGACAGAGAATGGTGTGTAAACGAGAGGTGTTATCAGTGAGAATCTGGCACCAGCTCCATTTTGCTATGGTGAAAAATATCAGTATTATTTACTAAGAAGATTAGGGTTGAATTGGAAGAGAGGCTGGTTGTTGTGTGCAGATGCAGATAAGATAAGGATTTTACCTTCTCTGTGGAGCCAAATGCAGCGCACACAGCGCTGTTATCTCAGGGCTGGCAAGCAGGGGGATATTAAGATGTACGTTGTAATTACCAATGGCAGGAGCAAATTTCATAGAGACTATTTTAAACCCTAATAAAATGCCGGCCTTTAATTATACAGCTTTGAAATATTTTTCTCAGTTAATTGCAACGGGGGAAAATAAAATCAACCTCATATTTGAAACTGATTCTCACAGGCAAAGCCCTCGGCCTGGCGCTCCAGCTGCCTCTGAGCTCAGCACTACCAAGCGAGGGGCTGCCGTGGCCCTGAGATTCCAGGTTCCACAGACCCTCCTCCCTCACTGCCCACTCCCACTGCCAGCCTCCTATGGGAGAAAGAGTAAGAAAGGGTGATGTCTTTCCGTGCAGAATTAGATTTCCCCGAGAAGCCACATGCTCGTCCTCCTGCGAACGAAACTTGACTTCTAGAAGCTGGAGGCAGGTGGGATGCCAGGGAGGAGAAAGGAGGACTTGGGACCAGGGAAGGGCTTCCACTCTGCAGAGATGCCCCCAAGGGCTCTGGCCTGCAGAACGTCCAACCCCAACGTGCCTCCCCACAGGGCACGCTGAGACTGTCCATCTCTGTCCCCAATCAGCATCCTGCCTCCACATCTCCTATTTTTCAGGCTCATAGACTCTTGGTTTCATGTCATTAACCCTTCCCTCTCCCTTCGTGAATAAAAATAATAATAGCAATAGCAGTGGTCCTAGTGAGAGTCTGTAATATCTCCTACATGCCAGACACTGTCCTAAGCACCTTACATGCCGTATCCACAGACACTTCACAGCAGCCCCGTGAGGCAGGTACGTACACCTGGTTCAGAGAGGTAAAGTAACTTTCCCAGGATCACACCTGAGGTTGCTGCCCCAGTCTATCCGGTCCCAAAGTTCTGCTCTTCACCACCAAGTGTACGCTCACCTCTCCTTCACGTCGGCAGTACCAAGGCACTTGGCCAGGTCCTCATCCTCTCCTGCTGACGATGTCACCTGGCACCTGGGCTCCCTGAGGGCATCGCCTGCCCAGCACTCCTCCTACTGAACTCCCGTGTTGGCAGACATCAAGGCCCCTCTCTGTTACCTCCACAGGCCGGCCCCAACAACCTTTCCTCACTCATCAACCACTTCCTCTCCTCAGTCCCCTTCCAGTCCTGGAAGGGAGACCTCAGCTCACTGGCTGCTGAGAGGAACCACACCCGCCGTGTACTCCCAGCCAGGAAGCCCTGGAGGCTTCTCTCCACTGAGCTGTTCTCCCAAGCCCAGTTCAAACTGCACTGCCTCCCCATCCTGGCCCCCCACCAAGTTCCCTGTCATGCCCACTGTCTGACCCTCTGCCAGCGCTTGCCTGTGATGTTCCTTGGATGATTTAGAAGGAAAGCTCCCGAGGACAAAGCAGTGGCACCGTGCAGTACCCCCAGTGACACACCATTCCTCTGAGACCCTACTATTATTTTCTGAGTAATAATTGATCAGTTATCCTTTAACATATTTGTGTTCTATTTCACCTGGTGGATTGTGAACCACTTGATGGTAGGAGTTACATGTGAACTCATTTTACGATCCCAGCCCAGACTGCCAGAGGTTGCCTGTGCTGGGAAAAGGCCTGGTTGTATATCTTGGTCCAGGTGGTGGAAAAACCTCGGGGCAAGAGGCTGAGAGATTGCACAGCCTTAACTATTTGGTGTCACCTTACATCCCATAACCCTAATCTCCCCCATGTAAAATGGGGCCAGTAACATCTACACTGTAGAGTGTGGGACGTAGGGATTCAATGAGCATAAGGGATGGGAAAGGCTTCAGGCGTGCTGGCAAATAACTACTCCCTCCTAGGGGCTGCCGGATTCTAAAGTCTGGTTGACTGGTGCTAAAAAGAAAATCTCTTGCCCTACACCACTGGGCCCTGAGCTCTGGCCGCACACTGCGCTGCAGGCAGACAAGAGGGCACTAGCCCAGGGAACCATGGTCGAGCTCTGGAGGAATCGGGAGGGTTCTTCCAGAATCGTCCCTGGGGCTGGCATGAGGCAGGGAGAGTGTCATGCTGAAGGTTTTCCACAGGGGAGTGAAACACCCTCATCAGACACTCCCCTATTTGGATCATTTCTGAATTGGGGCTTCAGGGCTTCATTTAATCCCTGTAAGACCCTTTGAGGTGAACACAATTATTATCCTTATTTTACTGATGAGAAAACAGTCTTAGAGAAGTTAAGTAACCAGCAGCTGACCACTGAAAGCATTCTTATTCTAAAGCTGTGCTCTTAACCACCATGTCTTACAGCTTCACATGGGGCCAGCCTGCATTAAGTGTGTAAAAGCAATATTTGATTATGTGCACTTAGTATGGCATGTGGGGGCGTTTGCAGCAATCCCACGTGTCCAGCTCACTCTGGCCATTTCCAGCACTCTTGACAGTTAGCAATGACCAGGGCTTTGTGAGTCTCTGGCTTTGGGGAGTCAGGGCCCACTCAGCCGTGGTACCGGGCAGCAGCCCTTTAGCCAAATATCAGGAGCCAGCCGGCACGTGCTTGTGGTCACAGAGCTTCGAGATTGTCACAGGCGGCTGCAGCTGGCCCTGGGGTTGCAGCCTTTGTGGGTATGGACTGGTGTTGGGGCTCTCACTGTTCCAGAAATGATTAATACCCTGATACTATCTTGATGGCTTTAGGAGACACCCCTCCGTGGACTAGGATGCTACTGGTTGATATAAAATGATATATTTTTTTCCCAATCTATTTCATGGTGGCAGTAATTCAGACAAGGAAATGTCTTTGCCTGCTACTGGAGCTTTATGCTGCTTTGAAAAAAAATCACAGTAAATCATGAAGAGAATTTTTCAGAGAACTTAATATATTGTAACTGGGAGCTCAGAAAATGAAACACTTTCTAAATTTCTGATATTGAACAAATAGCTTTCCCTCCCTCCTGAACAACAATGACGATCTCCCCCTCTTCCAAAAGCCAGGCAGCCCAAGGGACGTCTGGTAAGATAGAACACAGCCAGGTGAAGCTTTGAAGATATTACAGTGTTTCCCTGATTTTTCCCCCACAAGCAGCACTGTTTATTGGTTTCCTTGAGCAATTACCCATTATTTTTGCAGCCTGCTCTCAAGGAATAGGCTGCATGATTTTAAGCCATTGACTAAAACTAATTTTTAGATTGTGTTGTATCTTTATTCCTCCCACATTTACAATGTCCTTAAGGTGCTTTGTCCCTGGCTGGAGCAGACCACGATCAAAGCATCTCTTTAAAAGAAAAAAAAATCTGCTACTACTAAGGGATTCCTCCTTGCCATTCTTTTTTTTTTTTTTGTCTTCATATGACAAGCTGAGGCCACTGGTAATAGTAATATTTTAAGAGAGTCCCATAGCTTCTGATTTTGCAGCAAACACAGAATTCAGCAAAATCTGAGCTACCCATTCACCAGCAGGAGGCTGTGGCTTGATACAAACGGCCAGCAAATAGCTAGTAGCTGGGAGAGAGATGGGTCTGGGAACTTGCAGGGATTTGGTGACAGGAAAACTGTGATCAGAGAACTAAGTTTGAGAATTTACTATAAACCTTTGCAAAACATTATTTTTTTTTTATCAAAGTTATACAGAAACATAGTTTATAAGTAAAAAATGTAATTCTAGAAGGTTTACACCCACCTCCCATTCCACATTCCCCAGAGGCCACCATTTCAAATTTTTAGCAGTTTCTTCTATTATTTACTTCCATATATCTAAATAACATGTGTACGTTATTTCTAGAATTTCCACTTTTTGACACTGTCCACTAACTTCCCACTAAGGAAGATGAAGAGCTGACTTTTTAACACGTCCCCTGCCATTCATACCTGCCCCTTCTCCACTACCACTGTCTCTGCCCTGGTGCTCACAACATAGTTGTATCAGAATTTTCCACAGAGTCAATATTTATCTCTCTATTACTATAATTATGAAAATATTATTTATTGTGCAGCTGTGTGCATTCTATGGTTACATTTCCTTTCTTATATTTACTTCACTTCTGTTGAGTTAATAATTCTCTTTTGCTTAGTTTTCTAATATACTTATCACTAATTCATTCCTAAATGTGGTAAATCTTCTCTCAATATGTTCACAGTACTGGGAATTTTGTCCATTTTATTTTTTCCTAGTGACTTCCATCCCATAGGTGTCTCTCCTTTTGCTTAAATCTGGACTGGTCATTCCGTAGGCTATTGTACAGTTATTGTCCTGGAATCTTTCCTATGATTACGGCAATTCCATCAGCTTTTCTCTTGTATTAGAGTCCCTGTTTCTGGCATCCAATGTCTTCCTTTTTCTTGGTTTATTTCTTCTGAAGCTTCATGGTAAAAAAAAAAAAAAAAAAGATATGTAAGATAAGGGAGAGATAAATTTTTTTTTTAAGCTTTTGTATGAATGAAAATATCGCTATTCTACATTGATGCTTGATTGATGGTTTGGCTAGGTATAGAATTCTAGGGTAGAAATTATTTTCCTCCAGCTTTTAAGAGTATTTCTCTATTTCTTAGGATTGCATACTGATTCTGAAAATATTAAACCAGTAAAATCATGTCAATTATTTTCATAGTGGTAACCTACTGGTAGATTTTAAGAACTAGAGAAAAGTTGAAGGGTAGGAGATCACCAATTAATAGGTATACACTGATTAAGATAACAAGAATGGTGGCATTCTTACCTTCTTTGAATTCCTTTGCTTAATGACCTTCAATGTCAGACAAACTATGCTTCTTATGATCCCCTGATCAATTTTCCTCTTCACTAGCCAGGAATCTCTCCCCTGAAATATTCCCTCTTAAAACAAATCCTACACATTTTTGAGACCTATTTCAAAGCCCATCCTTTCCATGAAACCCGGGTACACTAATGTGCCATTTGCTCTGGATTTACTGACACTACCTTCCCACCATCCTCCTTGTATTTGGGGAGATTAGAAAGCTGGAAACTGCATTTCTGAAATCTTGCAACTAGAGTTCTGGATTTGAATTAGGTTCTGCCTAACTAGACACACACAAGATTTAGAATTGAATTGAATTAATTTGGAATTCGGAGTTAAATTATTCACCATAGCATCTGAAGAAGAAGAAAATGGATAAGGCTGAACATAGAAGAAAAGAGTTTCCTTCCAAGCCCTCAAGGAATCAGTCTGTCATCTTCAAGGTTGACTACTTGAGTGAACCAGGATCTGCCCACTTCATACAATAGTCACTCAATACATGTTTGCTGAATGAAGAATTAACGGTCATTAGAAAGCCACTAGAAATTTCAAAGACTGAGGTCCTCATTAACGCCATGCCCAAAGAAAACAAAGAAGAAAAAAAAAAAGGAAGGAAAAAGGAAGAAGAAAGGGAAAAAGAAAAGAAATGAAAGTTCCAGTGAACTGATCTTGCCCTGGGGAATTCAGAGCCATCATCTACAGTGGTGGGCAAGGGGTCAATGGCAGACCTAGGGGTGGGTGGTTAATTAACCGTGCACATCCTATCTATAGAGTTCTCTGACCAGTCCTGCCTGGCTGCAGGCACTTTTGTTTTGTTCACTTTGGAAGCAAGTTTCTCTCCCCACAAACTTCCTTCGCTTCATCTTCATCTGGTGTCCAGTTCATTTCCCACTTGCAAGAGTCACAAGAATATCCCTCTGTAACAACACTTGTGTATTCTCCTATGTTGAGCTCTGTGAAGTCCCTCATTGTTCTCCAGAGAACTCATGCATGTCGGCCGTTATGTCACTTCTGACACAGAGAAGAAAAGGAAGACTCCATTGAGAGTGATCGACAAGGCAAGGACAATATGTTCCTGAGTCAGACAAGTTCATCTCAGTGCTTGTTCACAAGTTCTTTGGAAAATAGCGTAAATCTAACCACCACTCCAAATTCTATCTGTAGGGAGCAACAAATGTATGACCAAATATATTAAATAAGTGTTTCAAAACGACATGAAGTAGTTAATGAGATGACCGCTGACTAGCTGTGTGCTCAGCAAGAATCACAGGGAGCCCGAAAGGACAGCAGAATGCAGCAGAACCAGGACCAGGTGCAGTAAGTTACATTGAGGCATACAGCCATCACTGAGCAGCTGCTGAGTGCCAGCTGTTTGCAGGTACACTGTCTCATTCAGTCCATGTGCTGTGAGGTATATATTATCAACTCCATTTTGCAAAGGAGGGAAATGAGAGAGCAGTTGAGAACCTTGTCCAAGGTCACACAGCTAGAGTCTGTGCTAGGATTTGGACCCAAGCCACTTGATTCCAAGTCACGGGCTCAGTTTCAGTCTTTATCTGTGCATGGTTACAGGTCCCAGAATGCAAATAGATGGTGAGGACCAGGGAAGGAGTTGGGAGGGGCACAATTGTTCCTTAACAGTTTTAGGATGGGCACCAAGGGGAAAGGGAAATGAATGGGAATTGTTTGTCCTGGCAAAGGGAGCCTCTTCTGATTTTGTGGTCAATTCTTACTAAAGGTATATATAGATGGAGGTTAGACTAGGAAAAGTGCCCTATAGCCAGGAAGAATCATATGTATTTCTCAGGAGGGCTTTGATCCAACGAGACATTCTTTTCAGTCTGGAATGGGTTAGGGCAGCTTCCAGAAACTTGGAGGCAGAGGTGGTTCCTCCACCCCGGCTCACTTGGAACACCTCCATTGTAATCAGCCAGATACATTGGTTTGTCCAATACCTAATAGAGTTTGAAAACCAGTATCACACCGCACAGCTTTGAATCGAGCGTCTTGAGATTTCTCTCACTTTCTCACGTGTTCATTAAACTCAATTGGTGAGTACTTTTTGAATTTCAATTAAGTTCTTAGCTCTGTTCTTAGCCCTATAACTCATGAAAGAAGAGAAGCTATTAATACTTACTCTACCTCAGAAGCTTACTATCTTAGAGAAAAGAGTAAAAACACTCAAACGAGTTATGTAACAACTAAGAACAAGAATGACCAAATGACCAAAATAATGGTACAGGCTGTATAAATACGGGCAGTCCCTGGGTTATAGATGACCTGACTAACTGCATCCCAAACTTATGAATGGGCTCCCAAGCCTCCCCAAAAGGATAATTTATAATTTAACTATTAAATTAATAGTTTCTAGTTTCTTCCACGCACGTGAACAAACCCGCATGGCGTAAGTGGTTCATTGGCGCGGCATCCTTACGCTAGCGGCTGGGCTCGCTACTTATCCAGTAGCTTAGGCACAGCATCACTTTGTCTTAGCTTCCTTACTCAGTTTTGCATGTCTGTGTCTACTCTTCTGTCTGTGCCTCCAAAGCGAAAGTCTACTGCAAGTCCAGGTGAGCCTGCGGCAAAGAGAAAGGTGATTACAATGGAAGCAAAAATAGAAATACTTAAGCGTTCCGAGAAAGGCCAGACATCATCATCCACTGGGAAAGCATCAGGCTTCAGTCGCTTCACTATTGGAACAATTATACAGCATGAAGTGAGAATAATGGAACACGTGAAAGGCAGGCCTCCAATGAAAGCATCAATTATTACCGAGCAGCGTAGTGGATTAATTATTGAAATAGAAAGGTTATTATTGATTTGGGTAGAAGATCAAAATATAAGCATAACATTTCTATTAACCTTTCATTGATTCAACATTAGGTGAGTGTTTACCTTTAATATTCTTCTTTGAAATTTCTCCTATCTAAACTTTTTGTATGAGTTTGTTTTTGTGTTGTTTGAGTTAAAAGAAAGAGCAGTTTCTGTAACTTATTATTACAGTATAAGGGTGTTATTATTATTATTATTACAGTATTACACTATATTATTATTATCACATATGATTACCACATGTTAGCACATTATAGTATTGTTGTTATTATTAATATTACTGCATGTGCCATTCATCAGGAATCTGAGTTACATACAAATCTGACCTAAAGACATTTTCAGGAATGTATCTCGTCTATAACCCGAAGACTACCTATAGTATTATATTTTGCATTTCTTTTAAAAGAAAATGGAATGGCTAAAATTGCAAATTTTGTGTTATACATTTTTTTATTTCAGAATTTTACAGGTATATGTTTTGGTTACATAATTTGCTATTGTACAGTTTGAGTCAAAATTGCCAGTGTGCCAATCACCCGGTTAGTGTGCACTGTACCCATTAGGTGTGAATTTACCCATTCCTTCCCCACCCCACCTACTAGATTTCCCTTGAGTTTTACTTCCATTTGTGCACATAAGTGTTGATCAGTTAGTTCCCATTTAGTATAGAGTACATGTGGTGTGTGTTTTTCCACTCTTGCTATACTTCACTAAGAAGAATGGTCTCCAGTTCCATCCAGGATAATACAAGAGGTATTAATTCACCATTTTTTTAAATGGCTGAGTAGTACTCCATGGTATACATATATCACATTGTGTTAAACCACTCATGTATTGATGGGCATTTGGGTTGTTTCCACATCTTTGTGGTTGCGAATTGTGCTGCTATAAACATTCCAGTGCAAGTGTCTTTTTTTATAAAATGTCTTTTTTTTCCTTTGGATAAATACTTAGTAGTGGGATTGCTGGATCAAATGGTAGGTCTGCTTTAAGTTCTTTGAGGTATCTCCATACAGAGGTGGTACTGGCTTGCAGTCCACCAACAGTGTGTAAGTGTTCCTTTCTCTCCGTATCTACACCAGCATCAGTTGTTTGGGGACTTTTTGATAAAAGCCATTCTCACTGGAGTTAAGTAATATCTCATTATGGTTTTGGTTTGCATTTCCTTGATCATTAGAGACATTGAGCATGTTATATATGTTTTTAATACAGACACATACACACACACACACGAAGTAAATGGAAACATACGTCTTTCATGGGCCAAGACAGAAATTTTTAGTAGAAATGAAACTGGCATCATTGGTCACTCTAAAGTCATCATGGACAATAAACAATCTTAATTTGGAGCGTATCCCACATCATGTCCAGCATATTAAAATGTACTCACACCCACACTAAATACATGTATATGTGTTTTGTGTATGAAACATTTTTCACAAAGTATTTTTTATACCTTAAAAATTATCTGGCTTAGAGTAACTCATTTAAATCATAATTGACAATTATTTTCTGGCAATATGGTGCCTAACCAGGAATTTTGGGAGGGGGCAAAATCTAATTTACAAATCATTTTCAAATATAATATTTTTATGAGTAGTAAATTTAACAATGACAAATGGCAAAAATATGACATATTGTAGGTTTTTAATCCAGCAAATATTAATTTTGATTTTGTGGTTTTCTTTTAGAATCAAGAGCCTACATATGTTTTGCATCTGATTGTTGAAAAGAAGACATGTAGACACCAGGGTTGTATCTGGGAACCCATGGATAAAAATGACTTGCATTTGGCATAGAGAACACAAATAAGAGGCATGCTCTAATACACACACACACACTAAAATGAAAGCTTTCTCTACTCATTTTTTTCTGCCTTCATTGAGAATCACACAAAAAGTAAGAAACACAAAAAGTATGATGGTAATGATTTCCCCTAGAATTGGTTCTCTACCCATGTTCTTGGAATTGCTCAGGTATGATGATACTGAGAGTCAGAGGCATGGATCTGGTGGCCACTTGGGAGCCCCATCAAGATTGGGTGGTGCCTATAAAAGTGAGGGTACCCATGAAGAAAGACAGACTGTGCATTGCTTGGTCATCACCAATGAGCCTATAGTTTCCAACAAGGAGATTGGGGATCATTCTCCCCACATTTGTCCCTCAAACCCCCACCAGTCTTGATCCCTACTGTAATGAAAATAGTATCTTCTAAACATCAAATCTTAGATGCACCTCGGTAGCACTTGCCTGCTGAAATATTTTATATTTAGAATGCCCTACCTTTCTATCTTGGAATTTTGTCCAAAATAAATGCCTCCTATGATCTTTGCCCACTTGCAGGAAGACAGTGTGGCTACTGTCCACCAGGGCTGCATGGAGGATTGTCTTCAAGTCCTTTCCATTTACACAGGCAATGTGGAAGAGGGAGGGAGAAAGGAAGCCGTATCCCAAGGCTCAAGGCTACTGTGTGGGCCAGTCTGTGCTAGGTTTGGGGGCTGGGAAGTAGGATGATGTGAACTGATGTAGGAGAGAAATTTAGGGCACAGCGTCTACCCTGAGGGGACTGTATTTTAGGTGGGGAGACACATGCACTGGTTGGACACTACCACCCAGGATAAGGAAGTCCTGGATTGTGTGATAGCCACAGCAATTCAGAGAGAGGATGGAGACTCCACGGAAATTATGGTAATTGAACCAGGCAGGGTCTGCCCCCTCTGGGGCATACTTGAGGCTATTTACTTACCCTGATGAATCACTCAGCTCTTCCAAGTTTCTATCTTGTTACAGACTCTTTCCTCTCTTCCCCCGCATGGAAATATTGGCAAGCTTCTTTAGTCATTTGTGTTTCTTTACATTATCAAGGCCAGAGGTATATCTTCTCTGATAGATAATGGCCCTCAGTTAAGACTAGCAAAAGCTATTTTGCTTGATGTATTAGTGCCCTATTTTAGAATAATCCTATTCCCTTGATTCTTTAGTATTTACAATTTTTCTAAGTACCGATTATATTTTCTAAGTCAAAGTGGGGTAAAATTAGTGCATTGTATCCTGTTGTTGCCGCTTTCTGGAGTAGTCAGTCTTACATATTTGAACAATACCACCCTGGTGTAATTTTAAAAAGGAAGAGCTTGATTCTTTAAAAAACACTTAGACGGGCAGTGTGAGCTCTCTTTGAGGATCCTCACATTAGGAGTGTTTTACATATATCACACAAAAGGAAAATGCATTCCGAGGGGATCGGGGCTCCTCCGAGCTGAGAGCTGGACCTGATGAATTGTGGCAAATGGGCCCGTTTCTGCCAGCTGCACGCTGTCGGCCAGGTGACGTTTGAGGTCGTCTTCCATTAACGGGCTTGTGGTTTGGGGAGCAAGAGGGGGACTCTGGACGTACCGGTGAGGGCGTGTAAAAAGTCAGGCCCGATCAGAAATCGTAACCCTCCCCAGCGCTCCCCAGAAAACCACGACGATGCATTTAACCCCAGTCAACAGGGAGCAGCCCCCATGGGCTTTGGCCCTCATCTAAAACCCATGAAATAAAAACTTAGTGCCACACTAGTGGAGTAGTGGCTTTAGGTTTTGTGATATTTAGTAGAGGGAGAGATGAGTGTGAGCTGGAATAGTCGGGGAAGCCTTCCTGGAGGAGAGGAACTTCAGCAGGGCCTCAAAAGGTAACCAGGATTTAGATGGGCAGAGTGGAGGACAGAACTTCTTGGCTGCCAGCTCCTTGCTTGTTGTGCCAGACAAATCACTTTGCTGAATTTTCATCCATGGGTCATAGCCTCTGCCCCACTCCCTTCAAAAAAATCTTAAATTTAAAAAAATACATGAAAGTATAGAGGATAATATAATGAGCACTCGTGCGCGTATCATCTCAAGCAGGAAAATATTTATGTTTATTCAGACCTTTCTACAATAAGATGAATTTTACAGATAACATAGACCCTCTTACATCACTCCCCAGGCCTGTCCTCCCCACAGGCAGCTACTATTAATATTATAATGAATTTGGTTTATATACGGTTAACGTTTTTATACTTTTTGTGTGCGTGTGTGTGTTTTGTTGGACTATGCAAGATAATTTCCCTTTCGTTGGACTATGCAAGATAATTTCCCTTCCGTTGTTTTTTTTTTTTTTTTTTTTTTTAGGAAGCCAGAGCCGTAAGTATCAGACTGTGCAGTGTGGAGGTGGTAGGATAGAGGAGACTGGAAATTAGGGATCCTTGATTTATAACAAGTGTTCCTCATTGCTCCTTGGGACCTAGACCACTTGTCTATTGAGGCTGTAATATTAGAAAGAAATCCAGGATCTTGGTGTGTGTGTTGGCTACTTCTTACTGCTTTTGGCAAAGTCCTGCAAGGAGTAGATGGCTACAGGCATTCCTACAGCAAGGAAAAGAGGAAGACTGAGCCAGTGTCACACGTCTCCCAAGTCCTCTCCTGACAAACTGGGTCTTGGCAGCCAAGAGTGTTTAGAATTGCCTTAAGACAGGGCCAACAGATCAAAGGACAGGGACTGGACATGGCTGGGAAGAAGGATTCTCAGAATCAAAGACGGTGTCCAGACAAGATCTTGGCTTGAGATTATTAGCCCGTAGAACTCACTAGGAGCAAACAGACAGGGAACCTGCTAAGGGAACTGAATTGCCAAAGGAATGCCAAAGCTGCTAGCAATAACCAGTGAATGTTCAGCCTCCAAGGCAATCCCTCAGCACCTGATCTTGCACCAAAAGTAATGTGTTCTTAAAACTGTGTGCGGCCGGGCGCGGTGGCTCACGCCTGTAATCCTAGCGCTCTGGGAGGCTGAGGCGGGTGGATCACTCAAGGTCAGGAGTTCGAAACCAGCCTGAGCAAGAGCAAGACCCCGTCTCTACTATAAATAGAAAGAAATTAATTGGCCAACTTAAGATGTATATAGAAAAAATGAGCTAGGCATAGTGGCGCATGCCTGTAGTCCCAGCTACTCGGGAGGCTAAGGCAGAAGGATCCCTTGAGCCCAGGAGTCTGAGGTTGCTGTGAGCTAGGCTGATGCCACGGCACTCACTCTAGCCCAGGCAACAAAGTGAGACTCTGTCTCAAAAAAAAAAAAAACAAGTATGTGGCCCCAATAAAGAGCTGTTCTTCCTAATGGTCATCTCAGATGTGGTCATAAGGATGAAGAATAAGAGAGATTCTCCAAGGGAGCAGAACTAAGGCCTGCCAGATGGCTGTCAAAGGATCTTACAGCATTTGCAGCACATGGGGTCCAGCAGACTGTGGTGTGTGCTGTGGACCATGGATCAATGATTACTCTTATGTGCATGTGTGGTCACCTTTTTTATTTCTTTTCTGACTGAGTGTTTTTATTCTATTTTGGGTGTTTTGGAGATGGAGGATATATTTTAGCCCTTTGTCATTGGACCATAGTTGCAACTGCTGGAACATTGAATAGAATTTAGAGGCCACCTCCTTTGCAAATGTCTTTCAATCCCCTCTTCCCTGATAGCATCTGGTCCCACCATATTGGGACTTGATGGACAAGAATTTATGTCACCCAGAATCCTGGACCTGCATTGGATGCCAGTACTGAAGGAGATTTTGAGTTGTCTCTTTCTTATGAGAGGGATGAATGTAATTTGTGTAGGTGTGAGCATTTCTATACTAACTGTGTGGGTAGGCAAAGGGATGGACTATAGTTGACATTATTTCTTGCTGTGAAGGACTAGATCAGTGGATACACAGCATTTCTCTCCTTCTCCTTCCCCATACCTCCCTGTACTGCAAAGGCTGGAAGTTAAAACTAATTTCCAAGACTCTTTTGCGGTTAAGTTTCTGGATGAAAATTAAATTCTACCAATTATATGTACTTGATGTGGCATCCATTAATAGAAGATGCTAGTGCAGCAGAGCCATCTTCCAAGCTACTTTTGGCTCTTTTCTTCTGGCAAGCAAGGTTGTGGAGATGCCAGTGTCCAGCACCATTGCGTGTGAGGCGAGTATGGAAAGATATTTGCAAAGGTGGTGACAGCTGGACTCTCTAACGTTCAGGCAGTTGTGACTGTGACTGTGGTTTCTGGACACAAGCTTCCTGATTCCTGGATTCTACAGCTGTATAGTCCTGACTCAATAGCTCCCCAGTGGCCTCCCAATGCCCTGCCTTCCTTTCTGTGCTAGTGGTAGTAGCAACTGGACCATGGTGTTCTAGAAGTCATTCTTAGAGGTTTAGTCCTTGTCTGCTCCTCCACCCCTCCAGAGATTTTATTAGCACTGATTTCTCTGCGATAAATATGTAGAGTGGATTTTGTTTCCTAACCCCTAACTGATATCATTGCCCACACGTAGAACTTTCTCCCTTCTATGCAGAGCCTCAATTTTATCTATCCCAGCTTTCCCCCCACATAACTCAATAATCTAAGCCAATCTTGGTGATCCCATTTCCCTTGTAATTAATTCAGGAAAGAACACGATTCTGACAATGCAGATGTCTGGAGCGGAGGCCTACTGAGTGGTTTGGTTAAGACATCTTTGCTTTGTGATAGAAGTGCACCAAAAAGAAGTGTGCCTTTCTTTGTCATTGGGTGCTGTGTCTGCATGTGGTGTCTGGGACTGTGCCAGCCACGTGGTGTCCAGGAGAGGAGTTAGGCTGAGGAGAGCACATTTTAAATTGCTGACTCGAAATATGGCCAATCCTAAATCCTTGATGATACATTTCAACTGCTGCATTAAATACCTTGGAACTGTCCTACTTTTGGATTTCCTGTTACATCAAGATAATAAATCTGTTTATCATTGAAACCATTTTGAATTGGGGCTTCTTTTATTTGCATTTAAAAGATCCTAACTGACAGGGTATCCACAAATAATTGTATGTTTTATTACATATATATAAAGACATAAACTGTACCATATTGTTTTCTGTTTTTAAAAATTTGCTTAAATCGAAGCATATGGTTTTGAATGTTCTGAAATTCTTTTTTCCTCTGCACTTTTTCAATCCGTGTTGATACCTTTAAATACAGTTCTTTCATTTTAACCTCTTTCTACGTAATAGTTTGTTGACTAAACATGGCACAATTTATTTATTCCTTTTCCTACTAATGGACATTTGGATTGTTTCCAATCTTCTGCTATTACAAACAATGCTTGTGTGAACATTCTTGTAACATTTTCTTGAACACACACTCAAGTGTTTTTCAAGAGTATTCAGAGGTGGATGTGTGGGACACAGATATGCACATTTCCCATTTTGCTAGATGGTGCCCAGTTGATCTCCAACGTGGTTATACCAATTTGCATTACCACCGGCGTTGCACGAGAGTTCCTGTTTCCCAATATCCTTTTCATCAATCAGAATTTGATTTTTTGCTAATCTTATGTGTATGAAGTGATCTCTCATTGTGATTTTAATTAGTGCTGCCTTGATTATAGCGAGGCTGAGGTTTTTAAAATGTGTTTTTAGGCTATCCAGGTTTCTCCTTACATGAATTATGCATTTTTTTCTATTTGGTTGTTTGTAATGCTTCATTTTGAATGGTAATATTTTGATTGTTGTATATGATGTACATACCTTCTCCCAATCTGCTGCCTGGCTATTAATTTTGCTTATGATATCTTTTGTTCCACAGAGTTTTTCATTTTGATGTCATTTTTTTTTTCAGTTTTTCCTTTAAGATCTCTTCATTTGTGTGTGTGTGTGTGTGTGTGTGTGTGTGTATCTTTTAAAATAATCACTCCTTCTTTTGGGCTCATAAATATATTTTCCTATATTTTCTTCAAATAATTTAAAAGTTTTATTGTATTATATTTTTAATTAATAAACTTTATTTTTTAGAGTAGCTTTAGGCTCACACAAAATTGAGCAAAAAGTGCAGAGTTCTTATATACTGCCTGTCGCCACACACCTACAACCTCACTCAGAATCAACATCCTGCACCGGAGTGGTATGTTTGTTGCAATCAAATCTACACTGACACATTATTATCACCCAATGTCCATAGCTGACAGTATGGTTTGCTCTTGGAGTTGCACATTCTGTGGGTTTTGACAGATGTACAATGACATTATCCACCATTGTACTGTCACATAGAATAGTTTCACTCTTCTAAAAATCCTCTGTGCTCTTCCCATTTGTCCCTCCCTCCTCTCTCACTTCTGGAAACCACTAATCTTTTTACCGTCTCTATAGCTTTGCCTTTTTCAGAATGTCATATTGTTGGAATTATACAGTGTGAGGTCTTTTCACATTGGCTTCTTTCACTTAGTAATATGCATTTAAGTTTCTTCCATGCCTTTTCATGGCTTGATAGCTCATTCCTTTTAGTGCTAAACAATATTCCATTGTGGGGATGTACCACAGTTTGTTTATCTACTCACCTACTGAAGGACATCTTGGTTGCTTTCAAGTGTTGGCAATCATAAAGAGAGTTGCTATAACTATCCATGCGCAGGTTTTTGTGTGGACATAAGTTTTCAATTCATTTGAGTAAATACCAAAGAGTGTGATCGCTAGATTGTATTGTAACAGTACATTTAGTTTTGTAAGAAACTGCCAAACTGTCTTCCAAAGTTGCTGTACCATTTTGCATTCCCACCAGCAATGAATGAGAGTTCCTGCTGCTCCACATCCTCACCAACGTTTGGTGTCATCAGTGTTTTCAAGTTTGGCCATTTTAATAAGCGTGTAGTGGTATCTCGTTCTTTTAATTTGCAGTTCCCTGATGACGTAGGATGGTGAATATCCTTTAATATGCTTACTTGCCATCTGTGTATCTTCTTTGTTGAGGTGTCTGTTTGAGTCTTTTGCTTGTTTTTAATTGGGTTATATATTTTCCCCTTATTGTGGAGTTTTAACAGTTCTTTGTATATTCTGGATAACAATCTTTTATCAGATGTGTTTTTGGCAAATATTTTCTCCCAGTCTGTAGCTTGTCTTCCCATTCTCTTGACAGTGTGTTTCACAGAGCAGAAGTTTCTAATTCTAATGAAGTCCAGTTTATTTCATTCATAGATTGTGCCTTTGGTGTTATATCTAAAAAGTCACCACCATACCCAAGGTCATCTAGGTTTTCTTTTTTGTTATCTTCCAGATGTTTTGTAGTTTTGTGTTTTACATTTAGATTTGTGATTCATTTTGAGTTTTTTTTTTTTTGAGACAGAGTCTCACTTTGTTGCCCGGGCTAGAGTGCCGTGGCGTTAGCCTAGCTCACAGCAACCTCAAACTCCTGGGCTCCAGTGATCCTTCTGCCTCAGCCTCTCAAGTAGCTGGGACTACAGGCATGCGCCACCATGCCCGGCTTATTTTTTCTATATACATTTGGTTGGCCAATTAATTTCTTTCTATTATTAGTAGAGACGGGGTCTCGCTCTTGCTCA
>CAUYRT010102759.1:0-120535 GCA_963574885.1 Lepilemur ruficaudatus | reverse complement strand
GTTGCCTGGGCTGTAGAGTGCCGTGGCATCAGCCTAGCTCACAGCAACCTCAAACTCCTGGGCTCAAGCGATCCTTCTGCCTCAGCCTCCCGAGTAGCTGGGACTACAGGCATGCACCACCATGCCCGGCTAATTTTTTTTACATATATTTTTAGTTGACCAATTTCTTTCTTTCTATTTATAGTAGAGACGGGGTCTCGCTCTTGCTCAGGCTGGTCTTGAACTCCTGACCTTGAGCTATCCACCCGCCTCGGCCTCCCAGAGTGCTAGGATTACAGGCGTGAGCCACCGCGCCCGGCCTGGAGCCGTCTTCTTAGCGGCGAGTTTTTCCGCCTCTGCATCCGTGCTAGATCAGGACCGTCCAGCGGAACTTCCTGTGAGGACGGCGTCTTCTCTGTCCGCACTGTAGTATGGTAGCCACCGTCCCCATGTGGCTGTTGAACTGTGGCTTACAACAGAGGGACTGAATTTTTAGTATTATTTAAGTTTAATAATTTTAAATACAAATTTAAATAGTCACATGTGGCTGGTGGCTGTGGTCTGAGACTGCACCACTGAGACAGCTTTTCTCGGGTTTTCTTGCAGTCCCCAGGCTGGCTTGGAGGAAGCGGAGATGGCAGATTATCTTTATTCCGCCCTGTGGGAATGTGTCCCTGCAGCGCCCCATCTTTTTGGGAGAACGTCGTCTTGGCCTTCTCCCCTGGGGCAGGCCCTGAGGCTCGGCTCAGGCCCGTCAGTCTGCAAGGCGTTCCGATTTTGTGATGGTGACAATGCATCCCTTGTGCCCCGGGAACGGCGTGTCCTGGATTGTTCAGATCAGCTTGTGAACATCCACGCCACGTGCTAGCGTTGAGGTGCCCACGAGGCAAAAAGAGGATGTGCCAAGTTGGTTTAATTTGTTTAAATGGCATTTGGACCTCCCAGGAAAGATCTTTACAAATATACAAACTCCACATCTTCTTCCCATAGGAGCAAAGCGGACCTTCCGCTGTGACACCTGTGTGTTCACCTCTTCGAGGGCTTCCAGTTTCAATCGCCACATGAAAACGCACACGGACGTGAAGCCTCACCTGTGCCACCTCTGCCTGAAAACCTTCCGCACCGTCACCCTGCTGCGGAACCACCTCAACACCCACACAGGTAGATCCGCCGGGGAGGCCGCCCCCTCCCCAAGGCCAGGCTGCGTGGGAACGCGCGTCGACCTGCGCCGGCCTGGGAATCACGGTGGCGCGTGCTTTAGTGCTGCCTCTTGTTCTTGAATTTCCGTTAAACGTCCCGAATGCTGCAAAGACGTCTTATCTCGCACGCGTCTGTGGTATTTGTAGCCTCAAGAGCCTTTTCGTAATTTTTAGAGCGTTTTGAGACTGACTGTAATTTAAAAGTTACCAACTCCTTGGAAATTTTGTGGTTAAGTCTTGTTTTAAAAGTATAAAACTTAACGTGGTTTTACAGGAACCAGGCCCTATAAGTGCGGTGACTGTGACATGGCCTTTGTCACCAGCGGAGAGCTCGTCCGACACAGGCGTTACAAACACACTCACGAGAAGCCCTTCAAATGTTCCATGTGCAAGTATGCCAGCGTGGAAGTAAGTCCCGTCTCGTGCTTGCGGCTTGGTGGAGTCTGAGTAAGAAGTTGCTGCTTGTGCTGAGTGTAACTGCAGGAGACTCTCTTACCAATGGGGCTTACTGAAGATACGAGTCATACAAAATTTACACAGGAAATAATAGGCATTCTGTTTTCTAAAGTTAAAATAGCAAATTGGATTTCTTTTTTCTTTGATTACTCATTAGTGAAAATAATATACAAAGGGGTACAAACTGTATATAAAATTACTTGTGGTCAGGAAGTAATTTTTTAAATTTGCTGAAAAAAGCTCTGTCCCTTCTTGTATGTGATACTCGGTGCCACAAAATCAAAATGTATTTGCTCCAACATAGAACGCAGATCCAGTCTGAATTTTTGCTGAAATTTTTAAGGCTACCTCTATGCCACTGGGTCAGATGCAAAGCAGCTCGCTTGAAGACTTCAGCACAGCCATTTCTGCTGGTGATTGCAGAGAGAAACCGCCCTTTTCAAACTTCCCATGTCCTGGTCGTTCCAACTAGATTGCTTTGTTTGTGCCTTGTCACGGGTGTAGCAATGCTCTCGGTGCAACACGGCAGACACTGCATTCGCTTCCAAAGCCAGTTTTCTACCAGTCAGTCTTTGCGGGTTCTGGTGTGCATGGGGCGGCCGGCCGGAGCCCAGTGGGGCAAGACAAAAATAGACTCGAGTGGGGCTGAGTTAAAGGGAATAGCTAAAGGTTAACTTTGTAATGATGCAACCGGGTTTCATAAATTCGCAAATTTCACAAACAGGGCCTGAATTTGATTCCAGGAATTTTTTTTTCTGCTATTACTATTTTTTAAAAAAGTGTTTCTCATCTGAGTTAAAGGTAGTGACTGTAGTGTGAGCACATAAGGTGACCGTCCCAGAGAAGAGCCACCTGAGGATCCTAGCCCCGGAATGGACGCCGTGTCCGTGCCCTTCCAGTGCTCAGCGCGAGCTTCCCGGGTGCGCCGCGGGCAGCCTGGGGTCGGGGTCGGGAGGCGGCCTTGGCGCAGGGGCCTGCGGCGGCCCCGCTTCTGTAGTCTCCATTTCTCGCGGCAGGAGCGTGTGGGAGTCACGCTGATCTCTGAAAGCGTTCGAGCTGCTCTTGTCCTCCCATCCCGCCTTTCAAAGCCGTCCGGCGTTGGCTTTATTCATGGCCGCCTTTTATCATTCTGGCCACTTATCCTACTCAGACCTCTCCTGCTGTAATTTTAAAAATTCTATACTCTGGTTTCTCTTCGGATCGTATAAATCTTTCGCCTTTTGAAAATTCTTTTTGTTTTGCTTCCCGGTATACTTGAAGACATCTGAGCTAAATTTTTCAGTTCGGATCTCGTTTTCCACTCCAAGCCGCCTTTTGTTCTTGAATATTCTTACGGCTTTTGTGCGCCCGTCACTTACCAGGGAGGCAGATCTGTGGGGTCACAAGCAGAACTAACATGGGCTTTGTAACTTGCATAGTCACTGTGTGGCTGACGCCCTCTGCTTCCTGCTGCACGTAGATAAGGACCTGCCGTGAGCGAGTGCAGCGTAAGAATAGTCTAGAAGACAGTGGAACAGTCAGGCAAAGAAAGATCTGATGGGAGGTATCGTGTTGTTTGCTATTTAACTAATGGCCTGGGATACACAATGAATCAAATTAGGATTTATTTTCTTCTGCTTAAAACTTCTCCTAAAGTAACCGCATTGTAACACGTAGCACCTGCACCTGCTGGCGAGGGAGGCCTCCCCATCCACGTGCCAGGCAGGGTCGGTCCCCAGGACTTGCACCTGGGAAGTGTGTGGACGTCCGTCGTTAAAGAGCTAAGGTTTCAGGTTTTTACTTAATACGAAAAAGTAATTTTCTGGCCTTTGGGCTTGGACCATGTGATCTAAATTTTGCCGCTATTGAGCGTGTGTTGCCTTAGACATAAAAATAAAACCCCGATGGCATCGGGCAGCTGCGTTTCAGTCTTGCCTTTGTAGAGTTAAGCCGCAAAGTGGGGGTCTTTCGGCGCTGCCGTTCATTCCTAAAGGAGCTCAGACGCACACGTCACACGAAAAAAAAATCGCCCACAACAGAATATAAAAAGTAATGACTTTTTCATGGTTCTCCATTAGTGACATACGCGCTGGTGCTCTGGTGTCCAAATCTGATTAATTTAGAGCTCGTTCGTAATGGTGATTAGCGGAGGCTCTGCGCCGTCCGAGCTCCTCCCGCAGCGACTGTCCCCCCCCCCCGCCGCGTGTTTCAGGCCAGCAAGCTGAAGCGCCACATCCGCTCCCACACCGGGGAGCGCCCCTTCCAGTGCGCCCTGTGCAGCTACGCCAGCAAGGACACCTACAAGCTGAAGCGCCACATGCGGACACACTCAGGTAAAGGTGTCGCGTGCGTGGCCCCCTAAGTAGACGTGCGCTTTCCGAAGCGTCTGAGCTTTTAAAACTTACTCTTCAGTGGCAAAGTCAAGGCTCAAACGGAGAAGTCAATTTACCTTCCTTTTTACCTTGGAGACTGTGATCTGTACTTCGTGTTGAGCCGCGTTAGGGAGACCAGGTGGACACCGTGCTGAGCACGCCGTGAAGCGTTCGCTTCCAGGGCTTTGCAGGCCTTTGAAAGTCAACTCCTTAGTCCATTCTTCAACTTTGAGGCAAAACGTAAAACAAGGTGTGCTGGCGTCGTGCCTGACGTGCTTCATGTTTTGTTAGGTAAAGGGTATGTTACTGCCCGTGGCACAAGCCACCGGGCCCGATTTAGGAGCCGTGCGCTAACTGGGGCTGCACCTGTGAGAAGGGGCCGGGAAGGGGAGCCCGGGGAGCGGCAGAAACGCTGTGAGCCCCAGGTGTCTCTGGCAAGGCTCAGGGCTTGCGGGGGGGCCGCTCCCGGGTTCATTCTGCCGCCTGCACCACAGGGGAGAAGCCCTACGAGTGCCGCGTGTGCCACGCCCGATTCACCCAGAGCGGGACCATGAAAATACACGTCCTGCAGAAGCACAGCGAGAACGTCCCCAAGTACGAGTGTCCCCACTGTGCCACCATCATTGCAAGGAAGAGCGACCTGCGTGAGTGTCTGGTTTCACGTTTCTTTGCTGCAGAGTTTGCTGGTCTTTGGGGCTCGGCCCTGGCCGCGCCGCTGGGGGCTTCGCTCCAGGATGGGTTTTCTTCCACCGGTCCTGTGGCGCCATCTGGTGGCAGGACCGCAGAAGTGCAGCTCCGCGGCACGTCCAGGCTGGGCCCATTCTGTGCACACGTGATAAGACCTTTCACAGATACCGTTTTATTCCATGTTGGGCCTGTCTTTACAGATGGGGCCCTGGAGCTCAGGGGCGGAATGAACTGCCCAAGAGTCCCACGGCCAGGGGTGCTAGGAGGAGGCCTGTTGGTAGGTTCTGACCCTATTGCAGTTCTCCCGGTGATGCTCGCTAGCTTTTCCTAAACGCTTGCCTGAAGTCCTGGGAGGCAAAGGCACAAAAGGAAGAATCCAGACTTAGATCTCCCTGTAAGGAGCTTACTTCAGTGAAGTAAGATGGTAGCAGACCCCTCGGGCAGGGGGGAGGCAGCCCCAGCGGCTCCCAGGGCCAGACTGAAGTGCTGAGACTTACCTGCCCGCAGGGAACCCGCCTGGGGACGACGGTGAGAGGGAGTGGACGAGCCTCCCTTCTTCGATTCGGGATCCAGGGCCTCCCTTTCTCCATGATCTTAACTTCTCTTTCCAAAACGCGTGACACTGTGATCCTCAAAATACGCCAGCAAAAGTAAAAATTTGCCAGTTTGCCCAGAGAAATTCCGGAGAGGAGGTGAACTGTTTTGAAAACATTGCCGAAAAGCATCTAGCAAAGTCTTAACTTTTGTTTTTCATCCGGAACGTTCTGTCAGTGTGGCCATAGTTGCCAGCACACCACAAAACCCAGCCCAGTGGGACGGGGAGGGCGCAAGGACCGCAAGCCCGTTGCCAGGAAAGGATACAAGACACTTTGGACACCCTGGCAAAGCCATAGAGTGTGTATCTGTCCCCTGCCAGCAGGTGACACTTTCCGGCATTCCTGCGGGATGCTCTGTCACCTCACTGACCCTGAGAAATCATGCTCTTTAAACATCCCAGTCAGCGGATGCAGGGTCCCCCCATCACACGGCTGTGGGGTTTTGGTTCTTACACTGAGTATCACAAAACCAGCAGAGACCTCGACAAACAAAACTACCCTAGAGCATACCCGGTCAGACCTTGCCACACGCCCCGGGTCAGCTTTGACTTAGCAAATAACAGGACATTGTCTTGTAACCGAACGTGCGGATTTTTTTTAAGGTAAAATATAGAGGTGACATCTTTTTATGTAAGATCACCTTAACATTATCCTAAAATCTTCCTACCCTATGATAAGATTCTGACAGGGCTTTGTTAAACAAACATACTGGGTCCAATATGACCTGCCTTACGTGACACATTTGATTCCACGTCGAAAGGGCGTCAAAACGATGTTTCAGGGTTCTGTTCCCTTAGAGCCGTGGTCCTCGGCTGGGAGTGGTTTTGCCCCCGGGAGACACGTGGCGCTATCTGGAGGTGGTTGGGTTTTCACGGGGGGAGAGGAAGATGCCACCAGCATCCAGGAGACCGAGAACAGGGGTCTGCTAAATACCCTCCACACACGGGACAGCCCAGCCCTCCCCGCCCAGGAGGGAACAGTGGGGCGGCCCCGGGTGTTAGTAGGGCCAAGGCTGAGAAACCCCCGTTTAGGCAGTAGGAGAACAGGCCTAATGGGAGACGGTGCCCTCGAACCTCATGACGTTCCGTGACTGTTTCAGGCGTCCACTTGCGCAACCTGCATGCTTACAAAGCCACAGAGATGAAATGCCGCTACTGTTCTTCCGTCTTCCACGAGCGCTATGCCCTCATCCAGCACCAGAAGACGCATAAAAATGAGAAGAGGTTCAAGTGTGAACACTGCGATTACGCCTGCAGGCAGGTACGTGCGAGAGTCGGCTTACGGCGGTGGGACGAGGAGGAAGGGAGGGTCGGGGTGGGGCTCTCTCTTCGAAAATACTGGAAACTGTCGTGTTTTATTATAACAGCCTGTTCAGAATGAGTTCACAGTGACAGTTCTTAACGTATATTCGTTGACCCATAGAGCTCCTTGTCACCCATTGGGGGCCCACGAGATTCAACCGATTGTCTTAATAATGCCAAGATGTCATTTGCCCTTTCCCTGCATTGACATCTGCCCACAGGGTGCCACAGCAGTGGTGACACCTTAGCACAGGTCGAAGCCGTGACACCCGCAGGACGGGCCGTGGCTGTATTCTTCACCTTCTCTTGCTGGCGGCAGAAAGAAAGGGCAGTTTCACTTAAGAATGTCCCTGATGAAGCAGTAAAAGTCGTTAACTTTATTAAATCTCGACCCCGAATGCTTTCTTTTGATGTTCGGCGTGATGAGACGGGAAGTTGGCGTGAGCGCATCCGCGGTCCTCTGAGGCCCGGGGTGTCTGCAGGAGAAGCAGCTCTGGGGCCGCTTGAGTCGCCAGCCCAACGGGCCGCTCCCTCGCAGACCCCGATTCTGGAGAAAGAGCGCGTGCCAGATGAACGCTGCCCACTCGGTCACTGGGCGATGGGGGGGCGTTTCCTTGGAAATGAACGACGGCAGCCTGTCCCTGCCAGGGAACCGTGGGAGGGAGCAGTACCGCAATTTCACTTTTCAGGAGAAAACCAGAATTAGAATTTTGGAAAATTTATATTCACCCCTGTGAGCTTTACAGCTTTCTAATATTTAAGACTTTTCTAAGATTGGAGTTATTTTAAGAAAGCTGATACTTTCGAGATGCCCAATCCACGGTGTTACGGAATCGTGCCTGGATAACAGAGTCATTCAAAGTAAAACATCGACCATCGGATTTTAGCTAAACCGAGGGCACCAGGTTCATTGTTGACGTTTCAGATTCCACAGCGCAGCCAACCTGTAAGAAATCACCACTCATTGAATTTTGGAGTAATAGCAAAGAAGGTTGTGCATAATTATCTGAAAAAACTATTAAAATTCTGTTCCCCTTTTCAACTACATGTCTGCGAGACCAGATTTTCTTTCTTACACCCCAGAGGACTGAGCGGAGAGCAGAGACGGGACTCCACCTGCATTCTTTGATAGGGTTGTCAGACTTAGCAAATAAAACCGCAGGACACCTCTTGAGATTTGAATTCCAGATGGACAGTGAATAGTTTTGTATATAAGTATGTCCCAGACCTGGCAGTCTGTGTTTTAACTGGCAACCTTATTTATTAGGCCAGATATTAGGTTTTTTGGGGGAGGAGGGTTGGAAAATAGATAACATATTTTTGCAGAAATAGGTTAACATGTAGTTAATTGTTTTTTTAAGCTAATATTTTTAAAAATATTTTTCGATGTCTCAGTTTTGATTTTGATACAGTAAATACTAACACATATATATCACCCACATAAAGAAAAGCTCTTTGGAGGCTGCAGTGATTTTTAAGAGTAGAACAGGTCCTGAGACCAGAAGGTTGAAAACCAGACTGGTGCTTATAACAAGATGCGTTATGATGCTGTTGGGAAACAGAAGGAAAAACGTTTAGATACTTAACATACTTTCCACCCCACATGTCTGGTGAATTTAAACTCTAACATTAGATTTTTGAGTATGCAGGTTCTGTTTACCTTTTGTAAACTCACGTAATGGCAAATAATTAAATAGAAATAGGACTTCAAATACCTGGCCCCTTTTGGAGAGGAAAAATGATCCTGGTTTCGCCCCGCAAGGATGTGTTACCACGTGCCCCATGGGACCGGAGACCCAGCAAGGAATTCGTTAATTGCAAGGGTTCTGTGACTTGGGGAGACTGCCCACAAATTTATCTCATAGGTGGCCGCGCGCTAAGAGATGGGGTGGTGCTTTGTTGAGAACGTGTTTGCTGTCATTTTCCCTAACAGTCGGCTCATCTCTGGAGAGAAAGAGTATGGTACAGTAAATAGTGTCCGAGACTAAAAACAGTCCTTTAAATGAACAAGCTGTTTTCTCGCCCTTCCCTCTTAGGAGCGACACATGACCGTCCACGTGCGGATCCACACCGGGGAGAAGCCGTTCACCTGCCTTTCCTGCAACAAACGTTTCCGACAGAAGCAACTGCTAAATGTCCACTTCAAGAAGTACCATGATCCGAGTTTCGTCCCGGCTGTTTTTGAGTGCCCCAAGTGTGGCAAAAGCTTTTCCCGCTGGGTAAGCTTAGTTAAGTCACGACAAGTCCTCCTCGGAAAGATCCCTCTATCGCAGAAGGACGGTGTCACGCTAGGAGTTTAAACCTGACGGTAGAAACTTGCCAGGACTTAGGATTGCATCTGCCATGCTGTAGGAAAGTGCTTATTGCTTTTTGGGAGTCACGGAGTTCCTGAAAAATCTTTTCAAAGTGTGGTCTCCCCTCCCCCTAAGAAAGGGCAATCCTACACACAAAATCCTGCAAATAGTGTTAGGGAGTTCTCAGGCTCCCTAGAGAACCCCAGCTTTCCATGCAATATGGTAAAATTGTTCCTGTGAGCTAGATTTAGGCCACGTCACAGAGAGAATGCAATTTTCAAGCATTTCTTAGATGTTCTTAGACTAGTGTTCTCAGTACAGGGTTAAGCAATAGACATACTCTTCGGTTTTGTTCTTTCAGGTGTTGTATTAGTTTGCTATTTCTGCATAGCAGATTACCTCCAAACTTAGTAGTGGCTTAAAACAACACGTTATCATCTCACACTTTCTGTGGGTCAGGAGTCTGGAAGAGGCGTAGATGGGTGGTTCCAGCTGGAGGTTGCAGTCACAGAGCCGTCTGGGGCTGCATCTTCCTGCATCCCCCTGGACTGGGGCAGGAGGATCCGTCCCAAGGTCGGTGCCCCATGTGGCTGTTGGTACGACGACCTTCAGCTCCTTGCCGCATGGACCCCCCCACAGGGCTGCTTGAGTGTCCTGGGGACCCAAAGAAAGAGAGAGAAAACAAGAAGGAAGCCACAGTGCCTTCTGCAGTCTGGTCTTGAAAGTGGGGTCACATTATTTCTCTTCACTGGAAGCGAATCGCCAAGTCCAGCCTACGAGCGAAGGGCGGGAAATGAAGTCTCTTTTGACAGCAATAGTAGCAAAGAACTTGCAGGCATTTTAAAGCCTCCGCAGATGGCCGGCTCGACCCCTGGACAATGCGTGCTGCAGCCACCTTTGCGTTTAGTTTTCTGAAGTGGACTATTTTTGTGGGGCAGAATTTTATCTTTTCTCCTAAAAGAAAATGGTAGGGTAGTTGTGGTTTTGTGAGTAGCATAGTGTGATAGTTCGGGAATGTTAATCTCGTTAGTTCAAAATTTCAAATTAAAGTGGCGGCAACGCTCCCAAAACAGTGTCACTTGCTTTGTGTTAAAATTGAAAAGAGTTAAAAAGTGAAATTCTAAAGAGTAGAGACTGCTCTTAGGAGTGAGAAAAAAGAATGCAGAG
Source organism: Lepilemur ruficaudatus (assembly GCA_963574885.1). NCBI lineage: Eukaryota > Metazoa > Chordata > Mammalia > Primates > Lepilemuridae > Lepilemur > Lepilemur ruficaudatus. Next base: position 110,505 of record CAUYRT010102759.1, on the reverse strand, counting down.
AAAAGAACAAGTCAGCCTCACGAAGCCCCGCAGAACATGAAATCAGAAGTTTTAAAACTTTCCTTCTGTTCAAGAAAGAAGGCACACTTGGACTTGTATTTAGAATATAAAGAACTTGTACAGCTCAACAGTAGACAAATAACCAATTTATAACAGACAGTGTATCTAAATAGACGTTTCTCCAAAGAAGACAGGCAAACCGCCACTGAGCACGCGGCGGACCCAGCTCCAGTGATCACGCGGGAAGTGCGCGTGGCCGGCCCTTCTGTTGGGATGGCCACAGTCAACACGAGGGTAACAGGTGTGTGCAAGGAAGTGGAGAAACTGGAGTCCTGGCACGTTGCTGGTGGGATTGTAACATGGTGATGTCACCTTGGAAAACAGTCTGGAAGTTCCTCAAAAAGTTCAACATAGAGTTACCATATAATGCAACAATTCCACTCCCAGATATACGTCCAAAATAAATGAAAACACAGAGGCCGAGCTTGGTGGCTCACGCCTGTAATCCTAGCACTCTGGGAGGCCGAGGCAGGAGGATCACTTCAGCTCAGGAGTTTGAGACCAGCCTGAGCAAGAGCAAGACCCCCCATCTCTACTAAAAATGGAAAAGAAATTAATTGGCCAACTAAATATATATAGAAAATATGAGCCGGGCATGGTGGCGCATGCCTGTAGTCCCAGCTGCTCGGGAGGCTGAGGCAGGATGATTGCTTGAGCCCAGGAGTTTGAGGCTGCTGTGAGCTAGGCTGACACACTGCACTCTAGCCTTGGCAACAGAGCGAGACTCTTGTTTCAAAAACAAAAAAAAAAAAAACAAACGAAAACATAGGCATTCCCAAAAGCTTGCACACAAATGTTCGTAGCAGCAGCATTCATAATAGTCAAAAAGTGGAAAGTACCCAAATGTCCATCACTGATGAAGGCATAAACAAAACATGGTCTGTCCACACCACAGAGTGCTGTTCAGCTGTGGAAAGGAATGAAGTCCTGATTCGTGCTGCAGCCAGACACAGAAGTCCACGTAGTGTATGACTCTGCGTATGTGAAATGTTCAGAATAGCAAATTGGTAACGGCAGAAAGTAGATCAGCAGTGGCCAGGATGGCAGAGGGTAGGGAGAACAGAGAATGGCTGCTAATAGGGACAGGGTTTCTTTTGGGGGTGATAAAATGTTCTGAAATTAATACTGGCAATGGCTACACAACTCTGTGAATAAACTAAAGAACACTCAATTACACATTTTAAATGGACGAATTATTAGGTTGGTGCAAAAGCAATTGCAGTTTCGGACTGAATTTTAAATCATTAAAACTAGGTTCGAACACATCTTTATTAATCAAAATCAAAATTAATCAAAACTGTTACAGTCAACACATTTCTGCCAATGAGAAATAAGCTTGTTTTTTCCCCGTAGCATAATCATCCGTGCTTTGGGATTCCACGAACTCTTGGAAAGCATTTTCTGCACCCTGCTGGGTGTGGACGCGTTTTCCGTGCAAGAAGTTGTCGAGACACTTGGAGAAGCGGTGGCCGGGTCAGGTCCGGTGGACGTGGTGGATGAGGCAAAACTTCGCAGCCCAATTCGTTCAACTTTTGAAGCGCTGGCTGTGCGCCATGTGGTCAGGCGCTGTCGCGGAGGAGAATCGGGCCCTTCCCGGTGACCAGTGCCGGCTGCAGGTGGCAGTTTTCGGTGCATCTCACGGACTTGCTGAGCAGACTTCTCAGATGTGACGGTGTCGCCGGGATTCAGAAAGCTGTAGTGGGTCAGACTACCAAACAGTAACCATGACCTTTTTTTGGCACAAATTTGGCTTTGGGATTTTTGCAGCTTCTTCTTGGTCCAACCACTGAGCTGGCCGTCTCCGGTTGTCGTATAAAATCCACTTTTCGTCACATGTTACAGTCCAATCAAGAAACGGTTTGTTGCCTACAAGAAGAGGAGGTAACACTTCACAATGACGATTTTTTTTTTATTTTTAGTCAACTCATGAGATACCCACTTACTGAGCTTTTTCACATTTGCGGTTTGCTTCCAGGGCCGGACGGCCGTAGGATGGTTGCCGCTGAGTTCTTCAGCAGCCTCCCGTGTGGTTGTGAGGGCGTCAGCTTCGATGATGGCTCTCAGTGGGTAGTCAGCTTCAAAGGGCCGGCCACCGCGCTCATCCTCTTCAAGGCTCTCGTCTCCTTTGCAAACCTTGAGCCACCCCTGCGCTGTGCGTTCCTTGGCGGTTCCTGGGCCACACGCGCGGTCGATGTTGCGAGTTGTCTCTGCTTGCAGCACATTTTGAACTCGAGTAAGAAAATCGCTTGAATTTGCTTTTTGTCTAACATTTCCATAGTCTAAAATAAGTACAAAATAAACAGCAAGTAATTAGGTCATTAGCAAGAAAACTAAAGCGAAAACTGTGCATTAAAATGATGTAAACATAAGCACATTTATTTAAGAATGTGTCCTGCTGTCAGACGGCAAATTTCAACAATGCTAAAACCACAGTTACTTTTGCACCGAGCTAATTCATGGTATGTGAATTGTATCTCAACAAAGCTGTTAGAAATACAGCCTATCTGGGGTACCTGAATCCAACTTAATTTTTAAAGATCAGTTATTCCCAGATGCCTTAGCACACAGAACCACGGTTTCTCTCTGTACCAAAGTGCCACCTTCCGCTCCTGGACTGGACACCTGCCTCTCCGGGGAGGACCCTTTGCTCTGGGTTCGGAATTTGGGCTCCTGCTCTCTCGAGAAACAGTTTTGTGATGCAGGTGTTTGTTCTATTAGTTTGCCCTCTGAGTCCAAAATAGCCTAAATGTCACATTGGTTTACTTGAGTTTTCATCCAATTACGTTTTAAAGGCTGGACACGTTGCTGTTTTATTAATATTTGTTAATACAAATCGGACATCAGGAGTTCTTAGCCCTGCGCTTGCTGGCTGTAGGCGGATAGTGTGTGTCAGCTGGGGAAGGAGCCGTCGTGTTTGTCATGTTCTCGAAGGAACCTTCGAGCCCCCAAAGGCTGGGTGTGTACACAGACGTTCTGTGCACCAGGCGTTGGCCAACTGTTTCTGCAAAGAGCCCAGCAGTAAATGTTGTCAGCTTCCCAGGCCACAGTTTCCACCACAACTGCTTAAATACGCCGTCATACCCCAAAAGCAGCCCGGGACGGACGGTTTGCAAGTGAACAGACAGGGCTGTGTTCTGGCAAGACTTGCGTTGCAGACACAGTTGGCAGGCCGGATGGGAGCCCCGGCCGTGGTCTGCCGCCCTTACGTATAAGCATAAAATGGAAGAAGTGTGACAACCTTACCTGTCAATCCTTCCCGCTGCCCGTAGCCCAGGACGGGCCTGTTAAGCACAGGACCGCCGTCCAGCGGGAAGGAGGTGGGAAGTTTCACATCCTCAGCAAATGCAGAGCCGCATTACCAGGCTTTGAGTTTTGCATGTGAGCTTCTCAAATAGTGAACACTTTCTAACTTGAGTTATCCTGAATGTTCATTATATGAGAACATGTTGCTAATAGGCTCGACGCGGAAACCTTTGACTTATGATCCTGAATGTCGTGTACAGTTTAATAACTGCCACCCGTGACCCCTGCCTAGTCGCTTCAGGAGGGAAGCTGGTGGGGCAGGAAAACCTCTGTGAGGTGTTGTCAGTCCCCCTAAAGCCACTGATGTGCTGAGTTTCTGGCTCAACACCAGCCTTCACGTTAGAGCGTGGAAGCATTCTGAGACAAGTTCTGTCTTCTCCTTGGTGTCTATTATAAAAAATATGTAAAACAAGCTCACTTTGGGCTAGACCCACTCACAGCAGACAGGGTCACCTTTAAAAAGGCACCGTTCCTGCACAAGGTCATGAGAGGTGCACGTTCCCCGCGGTCCGCCTGGGGGAGCCTGTCTTTTCAACCGTGCGTTTTAAAATGCATTTGGTGAGGCTGACGCCTGTGTGTTTTGTGTCATTTTTTCAACAGAATAACATGAACAGACATTCAGAGAAGTGTGACCCAGCGCGAAAGAAGTCGGCCACCTCAGGGAAAGGAAAAAAGAAGAAGAAGAGAAAGCAGACAGCCCCGAAGGAAACCGTAAAGGAAGCCGGTACGTTGCCTTAAACGAATTCAGTTTTAACCTGACAGTGATTTTCTAGTTAGTAGATGTCCTGCGTGCTGGAAGCTGCCGCACAGGGACCCCTCCAGAAACCCTATTGATCCACCAGTCAGTCCCCCAAGACAGCGCGGTGCCAGGCCTGGGCAGGTGCCAGCCGGCGCAGCTCTGGGGCTGCTTACTGCCCCTGGGCCAGGTGCTGGTGACGGGTGAGGTGGGCGTGGCTCACTGTCAGAACTGCAGTGGGGATGGCGTGAGAGCGTCAGCGTGAGCGTGCACACCCCCGCCCTGTGGCCCCTGGTGAGACGTGTTTGCGTGGCCAAGTGACCACTCTCCTCGCCCTCGGAGGTCTCCTCCGTCACGCTGGACCGCTGCCCACGCCTGCAGGGACTGTCCTGGGGCTGCAGCAGTAAATGACCACAAACTAGGTGGCTCGGAATAGCAGAAGGGAATCTCTCATAGCTCTAGAGACCGGAAGTCCCCGGTCGAGGCATGGCTGGGCCACACTCCCTCTGGGGGGTCGGGGGAGGCTCCTTCCTGGCCGCTTTCGGCTCTGGGGCTCCAGCGTTTGGTGGCTTGAGGCCGCGTCCCTCCGTCTGCCTCACCATCTTCACGTGGGCTTCTCCTCTCTTCCATGTCTGCGCCTGCTCTGCTGTGCTCTGCTGCGCCTGCTCTGCTGTGTCAGTGGATTTGGGGCTTTCTCGGAAAATCCTGCCTGACCCCATCTAGAGACCCTTAATTATATCTGCGAAGACCCTCTTTTTTCAAAGAAGGTCACATTCACAGGCTTGGGGGCTTGGAGTAGAGACATATCCTGTTCAGGGCCGCCGTCCTAAAAGGCATCGCAGCCTTCCTCCTCTGGCCTCGGGGGCCGACGCAAGGTTGGCGCATACGGGCCACCCCGTGCGGCTGGGAGAGGCTCTGCCCTGGCGGGGCGGGCGTTACCTTTTCTTCGTCCCTGTGAGAACCTCAGAACTGTGGAGGGGACTGGAAGCTGGAGGACCCTATAGCAAAAGCACACGCTCGCTCTCTCGACACCCGTGTGAGGCCACCCTGCATCCTGGGCTTGGAAATGTCCCCACACCCCGGGTCGGAGCCAGCTTCGTCTGCATTTACAGCCCCTCCCCAGCGCTTGCGTCACTGCCTGAGCTCCGCCTCCTGCCACACAGTGGTGGCGTCAGATTCTCACAGGAGCGGACCCCACTGTAAACTGCGCGTGGGAGGGATCTAGGTTGCGGCTCCTCATGGGAACCTGATGCCTGGTGGTCTCGGGGAGCTGAGGTGGTGACGCTCGCGCTGGGGAGCGGCCGCAGATGCAGATTATCACTAGCAGAGAGGTCTGACTGCACAATAAATGTCATGTGCATAGTCATCCCGGAACCATTCCCCGCCCCCACCGGTCCATGGGAAGATTGTCTTCTGTGAAACTGGTCCCTGGTGCCAAAAAGGGTGGGGACCTTTGCCACGGATGACTGTCATCCTTTCAACCGCCTGCCTTCTAGAGCTGCCAGATCAAATAGAGGATGCCCAATTCAGTCTAAATTTCAGATAAACAGCGAATAATTGTTTGGCATAAGTATATCCCACATACTGTTTGGGACATACTTATACTAAAAACTTCATCATCATTTGTCTGAAGCTCAGATGGAAGCGGTGTCCTGCAGTCCTTGCCTTCCCTCCCGCTGTGCAGAGCTGGCTCTGTCACTCTCCCTGTCCGTGGCCACACACCCGTGCTGCCTCCATCTCTCACCCATGTTGGTGACAGCCCTCTCCTTCCCCACCTGTGCGGTGCAGCCAGGACCCTACGGAGGCCCGGTCCATGGGCCATCTCTCGCATGGGGCTGCCCACCTCTGCCACGCCCTTCTCCTCTGCCCAGGAGGCAGCACCTGAGGCCAGGCTCACACTGCAGCCGCCGGGCGGGGCGGGGCACTGCCATCCTGGGTCACAGGGAGGGAGCTGGGTTGCCGGTGCTTCCTGCTCCACACCCCAGCCCCGCCCCAGCCTGAGGCCCCCAGCACTCCCTGCCCTCCCAGGCCCAGCTGGTTCCCTGGGCCGCAGCCCTCACAGAGTCAGAGCAGAGGGAAATGACTGTTCCGGTAATGGGCGTGAGGAATCCAGCCTGGGTTGGATTTGCTTTTATACCAGTGATGTAAAATGACATTTTTTCATATTTTAATGGAGGAGGGGCCCACAGAATTCGTGGAAGAGCCGCCCCTCCCGTCTGAGGCCCCATCTGAGTCTGGACCCTTCATCCTCCCCCTCCCTCCCTCCCCCCACTTCTCCTCCCCCACTTCTCCCTCCCAGCCTCGTTCTTCCCACCAGCCTCAAACATGTCCACTGTCTTCAGAAAAGATAAAACCCTCCCGCGTCTCCTCCGCCGTTCCCTGAGGACCTCTTGTGCACTTCGGCTCACCCCCCACCCACTCCTCAGCACTGTCCCTTCTGTCCCCATCAGCCACCTGAGGTCCCCAGAGGCTCCTTGTCACCACCATGCACTGACCTTTCCCTGCTTTCTGCTGCCGGCCACGGCCACATCACTGGCCATTCACCTTCCTGACCCCACCCCCACCCCGCATCCTCCACGCGTGGGCCTGGCGTCCCCCAGCTGTCCCTCCTCTGCCTCCGCCACAGCCCTGGCTCCGCCTCCAGCCTCCGGCCTCTGTTCTGGGCCTGGTTTGCACAGGCGACCAGTCTGCACCCGCATCTTCACCACACCTGAGCCCAGGGCCACACTGTGCCCCAGAGCGTGCCTTCCTCCAGCCCTGCACCCGCACACCTGTCCCCATGCCCACACCTGCCCCCAGGCCACACCTGGGCCCACACGCACGGCCTCTCCTGCGGCTTCAGCTGCTGCCGCCTTCAGCGCTCACATTCCAGAGGGCAGCACATCCCATGAGCACCTGATGATTTAAGACGTGGTGGTGATGACGCTGGAATACTGAAACACAGTCCCTGGTTTCGGCGGTCCGCTCTTGTGGTGGAAGCACAGCACAAATCAGGCCAGTAGCCCGACCTGTGTCGGCAAGAAAGTCCCACCTACTGTGCGCGGTGGTGCTTTGTGTGCACACACACGTACACTCGGCTCTGTGCGTTTATCGTACATAAACTGCAGCTCGGTTTTAAAAATGACCTCGCAACTGTGCAGTCCTACCTCCTCAGTACAGCAGATTTGCCAGTGAGGACAGGGATGCCTGTCCTGGGCACCCTGAGATTCACTGTGCCCCCCGGAATGAGAACTCTGTTGCTCTGTCACTGGAACAGGGCAGAAGTCATGCTACTTTGGCCAGATTTTTGGGTTTTTTTTAAGCCTAGCTGTTAGGACACTATTGAGTGAATGCCACATACTGTGTACTTCCCGAAGTTTCTTTGAAGGAGACCCTGATACTCTGTTCTTGTTTTTATTTATTTTATTTTTTCCCAGAGTATTACGGGGGTGCAGACGCTTTGGTTACGTAAATTGCTTTGCACGGCCCATGTCAGAGCTGCATGCATGCCCGTCCCTGACAGCGCTCACACATTTGCCTGTCTCCTCCACTCCCCCTCCTGCACACCCCCCAACAGTAGTTCAGGGAAACACAGGCAAAAATACCTTCACCCAGCTGGACTGATATGAGGTCATAGCATCCGTAAACGCGTCGCCCCGCAGGTGTGCTCAGGAAGTCATTTGGAAAACGAGCGGAGGGTTGACTATGGCTCGGTTTGCGGTGATCTGTCTTAAGCTGTCAAAGTTGTGCTCACAGCTCATAAGCTGTGGGAGGGTGAGCAGGTTACGGCCTGGTTACATCCTAGAGGTGGCTCACAGCGTGCGCCTGGCACGACCCTCGCCCCAGAATCAGCACCCGGGATACGCTGATTGGCTGAAGGGACATGCCCTGAAGGCAGCCGGCCTTTTTCACTTTGGTGGTGTCTGTCACTCCACGGGTACGCGGTCTAGGTCTGTGAGATCCGCACTCAGCTCCCAGCAGTCTCAGGTTTCCAGCTGGGCACGATTTTGGCCCCCACCCTCCCCCAGGGGACACATGGCAGTATCTGGAGACAGTTTGGTGGTTGAAGCTGAACAGGAGGGTGCTACTGGCATGTGGCAGGTGGAGGCCAGGTCGCTGCTGACATCCCACAGTGCTGGGGACAGCCCCACTGTCAGAGCGCCCTGGCCCCAGGGGTCTGTAGTGCCGGGTTGAGAAACCGGACTTAAGGCAGAGTTGGCACCAGAACACTTGTTCTGCCCTACCAGTTAGAAGACTGTCTTCCAACAGGCTTGCTGCTGCGTTAAAATTTAAGTGATCATTTCCAAAATATATTTGCACACTTTATCTATTGCAACTTCTTGGCTTTCTGTTGAATTTGCTCATTTCATGCCTTTTTCCCAAGAAACTGCCATTGAGGAGGCTTCCACCGAGTGGGGAGAACAGTTCCTAGGTGAGACGGATCTTGCCGACTGCGGAGAAAGCACAGCCGGGAGCAAGGACCTGGATGGAGACATGACCTGTGAAATGATCCTCAACATGATGGATAAGTGATAGAGATTAAGTTTTACAGCCTTTAATTCTTAAAACGAGGTAGAAATTTTGAGCATCTTCTTTGAAACAGTTAATTTCATGACAATAGATGGTCACAGACTTTTTTTTTCAAAGTTTGAAGTAATGCCTAGAGTTGTTTGCCTGTTTTTAACTGGAAATTTCAAAAAACATTGCAGGTATTTTATAAAAGACTTAAACCTTGGATCTCAGAGGGTTACACCTCAAATCTATGAATTCATTCACCTGGCACTGGCAAGGTGGCCCACATGGAAGAGTAATGATTTGGGATAATGGCTATTTCAGTGGTATTTTAGAGCAGCTAGTGCTTCAGCCAGCAAAGCTGGAAGATTTTATGTTGAGTATACACACCTGTGATATTTTTAATACTGTGCTGTTTCAAATGAAAGACTGATTTTATATTCCTTTTTTTATACAAATGAATTTCCCATAAAATTTTAAAGCTACCGTAATGCTTTTAATTAGTTCCAAATTCAACCAAAAAGATATTAATGTTATTAAAAAACGAAATAGAAAGTGAAAAACTAGATTAGAAAGTGATGAGTAACCTATTTTACTTTGGTATAGGAGCAAGGAAGGAAGGGTCCCTTTAGATTTTTATATTCTCTTTTTCTTTTTTTAAAATTTATTTCAAAATATTCTTAAAATTTATTTCAAAATATTTTTTTTAAATTTATTTCAGCATATGAAGGGGGTACAAATGCTTTTGTTACGTGGGCAACTTTTATAATGCTTTAGTCGGGGCTGTACGTGCCCATCACCCAGGAAGTGCTCACTGTACTGGATTCTGTATTCTCTCTCAGTGTTTCCTTGGTCGGTATGAAATTCCCTGGTGACATTCCATTATTCCTTGTTTCACTTCACAGCCCTTTTGTTCTGCCAGAGCTACTTTGTTTATATTTCTAAATAATTGGCAGAGAAGAAGCAAAAACTTGATGATGAAAACGTGTGCTTGTAAAGAATTTGTACTTTTTTGTAACACCCAGTGATTAGTGTTTCTCTTTTGCCACTTGAGGTTTTTCCCAGCCTCGAGCAGCGTGAGAAATGCCTCCGTAGCCCCCCAAATGCGCCAGTGCCTGTGTTTACGCGGAACCAGATTTCTTTGCTTAGCCCAGCAGCTGCTTTTACTGTGAACCTCCCAAACCCTCAGATTTCAAAGTCACTGATGCGTCCTAAGTTGAAATTCTTAAAGTGTTGGTCTGTTATTAAAAATATCCCAAGTTCAGAAGCCCTGTGCAACGTGAGCATGTGGGAAGGACTTCCCAGCTGGGAGGGCGTCGTATTCTCTCTGTACCAACAGATCGATCCAATTCGCATGATCCAATGAGGTTGAAATTCCGTCTTGTGGTCTGTCGTATGCTATCACTGCAGACTGAATTTCTGTGATAGTTGCTTATTTTTTGGCCGATGTCTAACGATGCTTTGTATAACTCAATAAAATGAAATGGCTTAAGATGGCTGTCTTTGTTGTACGTCACTGATGGTCCTTGAAAACGCCTCCTGGTCTGGAGAGGGTGGGAGAAGTCGGGAGCCCCGAGCGCGGGCGGCCGCTGCGGGAAACAGCGCGGCGGCTCCTCGGAGAATGTCAAGCGGAGTTACCGTGGGATTCATCAACCCACCACTTCTGGATGTACTGTATGCCCAAAAGAACCGAAAGCAGGGTCTCCGAGAGATGTTTCCACCCTGCGTCCGCTGCGGCATCACTCACAGTAGCTAAAAGGTGGCCACCACCCAGATCCCACGGATGGGACACAGATAATACGGAACGTCACTCGGCCTGACGGCGGAAAAAGGAGGTCCTGGCGCGTGCTGAGCCTGCGTGAAGGCAGCCAGTCGCCGAGGACAGATACTGTTGGACTCCATTCTACGAGGTAGGTAGATTCGTGGAGGCAGAAAGTAGAGTGGTGGTTGCGGGGCTGGGAGGGGAAGGGGCTGGGGAATTAGCGTTTAATGGGCGCAGCGTGTCAGTTCCGCCAGACGGACAGAGCGGAGATGGCGGTCGTGATGGCGGCACAGCTGTACGAATGCATCTAATACCATGGAGCTTAAAAATAGCTAAAAGGGTACATTTTGTTACGTCTGTTTCACTACAGTTGAAAAGTTTTTTAAAAATTTAAAGAACAGATAATATAAGAAATGTTTGAAAATGCAAGCCGGGTTTGTATCTAAACACCGTTAAAAACTCCTCATAAGTAGGCTTTTGTGAGTGATTGCAGTGTTTTGCATGTGTAACACCTGGGGGAGCTATTATGTGGAACACACTTCAGGTGGAAGGTCTTCAATTACGTGCCCAGGCGCTCACCTAACACCTGGATCAAAGGTGAGACTGACTGCACCAGTGCGCCGTTAGCGCCTTGATTCTGTAACAGAAGCAGTGACCGCGGTCCCCACAAGAGGGCAGTAGTTTCCCTCTTTTCGAACATTGAGCTGGGTTTGCTAATCAAGCCCGTAATAAGAACGCAAAGTTACAGCTGTTGGCAATTTCATTAATTTCGGACCATACAGGAAGAGGGAGAAAGTAGTTTGTCTTTAATAGTAACAGGAGGATTCCTTGCACCTGAAGTTGCTAAGTAAGAGAAGGAGCCTTAGCCAGGCTCAGTGGCACGAGCCTGTAGTTCCAGCTACTTGGGAGGCTGAGGCAGGAGGATCGTTTGAGCCCAGGATTTGGAGGCTGCGGTGAGCTGTGATCACGTCACTGCGATCCAGCCCGGGTGGCAGGGAGAGAGAGGGAAGGAGCCTTTCAAAACTTTGGAAGCGAGGACGCATTGGTTGGCTCTGAGTTGGAGAGTGCTTGATGAGTGACACCTTCAGAACTCTTCAGCTTAAAATAGTTTTGAGACCCAGGAGGAAATGATTCCGGAATGTCCCCCTCTTGCACAATGTAACGTCTCTGTGTTGCGGGGAGGGGGCTGTTTAAATGACAACATTGTTTGACAACACCTTTACTATATAAAGGACGGCGTTTAAACAAACCTAAGGCCTGGCTGGTGCAGGTTACCAACCCCCGTTTGAGATCAGTCCCTGAAGAGGCTGCGTACTAGAGGGTTAGTCCCGATGAAACGAAGCCATTTTATACCGTAAAGTTTGACAGCCTACCTTTTGAAAATGGCAAGATATTTTCCAGGTATTATTTCCAGTATAAATGTTTAAATTTTTCTGGTAACCATCCATGATCCTCTGAACAGCCCCCGTAAGTGCATTCTTTATGACCATGAGTCGTTAATGGACGTTGTTCTTTGTGTTTAAACAATGCTCGGTTAAAGCCGGAGGACATCTGGTGTACCTAGTCAACTGTTTCTGGGTTTCCCCATCCTGCCGTTGCCGTTTATTTTTAATTGAATCTATCAGATAAACACAGATTTTTCAGTGGCGGCCTACTTTGTGATGCTGTATTTAGGAACTTTTGTATCGTTTCCAAGTCATGGCTGTGATTATGAACCTGGTTCCTATAAATCATCGTCTTTTTAAAGTATGAACAGCTTAGCATCTCAAGATGCATGTGCTTATTTTTCTGTGCAATGCAGAGTATTAATACTATACAGGGTGCTCACTGTGCTTGTCCGGACAAAAAGTGCCATGGAAACTCCGAATGAGTCTCAGTGGCTAGAAGCTGGTTGCTGCAGGGCACACAGAAAGGCTGCAGGGAGCTCTCGCCGTGAGATCGTCCCATCAGGAGCAGCCAGCGCCTACAGGGCGTGCTGCTGTCCTTTCCCGAAAGGAGTGTGACAGTTTGCACCAGTCCAAAGGTCGCTGATTAAAAGGTCCATCCTGATAATTACTGTAATCCCACCCTAAGGCTTGAACTATCAAAAGCAGTCAAATAACACAAAACCACATACTAGACAACGAATGACTTTAAACCACTCAGCATTGGTCACTGTGTCCCACAGAAAAAGCTGGGTTTTCTCCTGCTTTCCCAAGGCAGCTGCTCCCCTTCGTGGCTGTCACAAAACCTGAGACACAGGGTGGTGGGAAGACCTTACCTAGCATTTCACAGCACGAGAACCGCTTTCTCCCTACAAATGAAAGTCACGTGCTTGCGGTGCCGAAATTACCTGTGAATTCCAACAAAACAATTTTAAAAGGGATTCAAGGATTTTTCTGAGATAAAAACAGCCATTTTTCTTCCATTAAATAAATGCAGGGGTAAAAAAAAGTATTATTACACAGGTGTGCCCAGGTTTGCTGCTCATATAGAGGAATTTAAATCCAGCAGCTCCTGGAGTTCAAAAATCAATTTAAAATGAGAGACGGAACAGATATGCCTGTTCTGTCTCCGCTACTGAGCACCGTTACCTCGCCCGCGGCCTCCCGACGCCAACTCACTCATCAATGACGCGCCCATTTAGCGGGAAGCTCCGTGCAAATCAACTCCCAGGACAGGCGCTAGAGGCCAAAAGGTGGGCCCTGCGTGGCGTCAGAGCTGGGCAGCATCCCCGGGAAATGACCACAGTCTTCTGACTTCTAGAGGTGCCTGCATTTCAGCACCTGTTGCCCGGGATGTCGGCATGCAGTAAGTACAGCAGCGTGAGCCCGGCGCATTTGCCTGCCGAATGTCAGATTCCCTCAGATGCGCTGAAACGAAATGCAGGTGATTTTTACAGAAACTAAAAATTAAAGCACAGCAGGGTTCAGGAGCTGCGGGGCTGAGGCCTGGTGCTCCTGCTGGGAGGAGGATGGGAGCCGGGGTGAGAGGTCCTTGGGGCTAGAAGGCAGTGGCTGGAACCGTGGTCGGCAGCTGGGGACAGAGGGCGAGCCCAGCGTCAGGCAGGAGCGAGAGGCGCTTTCCGTGTGTCCCCAGGCGGCCCCCAGCCCCTTGGGGGGACTTCCTGCTGGAGGCAGCCTGGGCAGAGCCCCTGGGTCCTCTCACTTGGGTGCACTTCTTACTGCACCGGCCACAGGTCACTGGTCACTTCATCTGCCTCGGCCAGCATGGTCCCTCCTCCGGAGGCGTGGCTCTGCTTACGTCTCACCGAGTGACACCCCTGGCCTTCCTCTGATCCCGTCGTCCAGGTGGCGGGAGCCCAGCTCCTCCACCTGGCATTCGAGGCCTCACGGTGCTGGCTCAGGAATCTCCTCGGGCCTGGGGATTATGCAGGGAGCTTGTGAAAGATGCAGGCTCCTAGGTGCTCCCCGACCCCAGGCCACGGAATTAGAACCGGGGAGTGTGACCCCACAGAGCCAGCCCCAGGCCACCTGCTCTCCAGTCTGGGTTTCTTTCCTGCTCACACGGGTATTGGAAAAATGGAAGATTCTTCCAGTGGCCAGGCCTTTAGCATTTTATTCTGGGTGATTCAACCCGAAAGAGCCACTCAGCATCTCTCTCGCGGCCTGTCCACGGGGTTTTGTTCCAGAGGGAATGGAAGAAGGCAGAGCCTCTGGAAGCGGCACGTGACTGTGCTGTGGAATTTGCCAGGCCTCCTGCCTGGTTTGACCACCGCGGTGGCGCCCAGGTGACGTGGAGCAGAGAGCATGATCCCGCGATCTCACAGCGGCCACGCAGGGCTGTGACGGGGGAGGGGACGGCGAGAAGATTCGGGATCTGACTGCACAGGATGTCACGTGCCAGGCTGGGCAGCAGGTGGGGTCACGGGAAGCACCGGCGGGATTAACTGACAGTGTGGAAGTCCCTGTCTCTGGCCTTGCAGACTTGCTTTGTCCTATGTCGGGTGACACTCCACTTTGAGTACTGTACACCCATTTCCAAACCAGAATGACTGCGCTCTTTAAAAACTATTCTTGGCCGGGCGCAGTGGCTCACGCCTGTAATCCTAGCACTCTGGGAGGCCGAGGTGGGCAGATCGCTCAAGGTCAGGAGTTCAAAACCAGCCTAAGCAAGAGCAAGACCCTGTCTCGACTAAAAATACAAAGAAATTAATTGGCCAACTGAAAAAAAATAAAAAAAAATTAGCCGAGCATGGTGGCACATGCCTGTAGTCCCAGCTACTCGGGAGGCTGAGACAGAAGGATTGCATGAGCCCAGGAGTTTGAGGTTGCTGTGAGCTAGGCTGACACCATGGCACTCTAGCCCAGGCAACACAGTGAGACTCTGTCTCAAAAAAAAAAAAAAAACTATTCTTACCACTTATTGCAACTTCAAATGTCTGGCCGGGTGGATGTGGACGGATAGATACTTGCTGACATGAAAAAAAATTTCGTTCTAAAAAACGTCCATAAAGCATCAGAAATTGGTTGGGTGCAGTGGCTCACGCCTGTAATCCTGGCACTCTGGGAGGCGAGGCGAGAGGATCCCTTGAGCTCAGGAGTTCGAGACCAGCCTAAGCAAGAGCGAGACCCTGTCTCTACTAAAATAGAAAAATTAGCAGGGCATGGTGGCATGTGTCTGTAGTCTCAGCTACTCGGGAGGCTGAGACAGGAGGATCGCTTGAGCCCAGGAGTTTGAGGCTGCAGTGAGCTATGATGACGTCACTGCACTGTAACTTGGGTGACAGAGTGAGACTCTGCCTCCAAAAAAAAAAAGAAAAAATAGAATCAGAAATTAGTCATGAGAAGGTGAGGCCGTCAAATGTTGGCCAAATGAAAATAAGTTTACTAACACAGCTTTTTTAAATCTAAGTGAAATGGATACCATAATTATTCTTAGTGCTATTTTCCAACAATGCATTTTTTCTGATATATTTTTAAATCTTTAAATTAAAAAGTAATTTTTGAGATAGAGCTTACATAAAGTAAAATTCCCCCTCATAAACGTCTGTGAGTTCTGACGAACGAGTAGTGGTGTGACCACCGCCACAAGCAGGCCCCGGAGCACCTCTGCCCCCGAACACCCCACCGCGCCCCTGGGGAGCCAGCCACCTCGGGTTTGTTCATCGTCCCTGTGGTTTTCGTCTTTTCCGGAACGTCATACAGTCAGAGTCACACACCTTGTATCTGAGAGTGGCCTCTTGCATCCAGCGTGTCTTTGAGATTCATCCCTGCGATCTGGCGAATGGCTTGTTCCTTTCATTGCTGCGCGGTATTCCGGGTACGGACGTTCGGCCGTTGTTTATCCATCCACCAGTTCAGGGACACGTGCGTGGCTTCCGGTTTGGGAGGTTTATAAATTAAGGCGTTATAAACATTTACGTACAGCTTTTATGTAAACATGTATTTTTATTTTTCTTGGACAAATACCTAGGGGGGAGATTTCTGGGTCGTACGGCGAGTGTATGTTTAGCTTCCTAAGAAGCTATCAAACCGGTTCCCGGAGTGAACGCAGCGTCCTGTGTTCCCACCGGAGAGGTGCGAGCGTGCCGGGAACGTCATCGCCTGGTACCGTCGGGTTTTGGTTTGGGTTTTTGATTCCGGCCGTCCTAGTAGGTGCATAGGGCATCTCGGTGCAGTTCTAATTTGCGTTTCACTGATAACGAATGATTCGGAAACCTTTCCACGCGCTCATGTGCCGTCTGCATCTCTTTTTTTGGCAAAATGTCTATTTCACATCTTCAACCATTTTTTTTGCACTGGATTGTCTGAGAATTATTTGTATATTCTGGACACAGGTTCTTTCTCAGACTTGTATCTGTGAATATTTTCTCCTGGTGTGTTTTGTTTCGTGCACTTCACCCTGTCTTCCAAAGAGCAGATTTTTATTCAGTTTCGATGAAGTCTAACATATCCATTCTTTCTTCGATGAATCATTCTTTTGATGTCATGTCTGAGAAATCTTTACATAACCCAAGGTCACAAAGGTCTTTGCCTGGGTTTACTTCTAAAAGTTTTATAATTTTATGTTTTATGTTTAAGTCTGCGATCCATTCTGAGCCAGGTTTTGTGTATGGTGCAAAGTGTGGATCAGGGTTCATTTTTCCACGTGTGGACGATCTGTTGTTTCAGCACCATGCCCAGGGGTTCTGTACTCTTGGTGGTCCACAGGAGGCCTTCAGCAATGCGTTAAAACTTTTAGCTGAAGTCGTCTTAACCCACGCACACACTGGGAAGCAGCCTTGGTTTCCCCCCGTGCTGCGTCACAGATGAGCGAGTGTTCACGTCCACCCCCGTCTCCTTGGAGGCGCCCACCTTCCCCAGATTTCAGGTGAGTGGGTGGGTTACCCCACAACCTCAGCCCTCTGGCGGGCTTGCAAAATGTTCTGATTTTGTACATTGTCTGGCTTTTTCTTATTGTTAGGGTGGGAGCAATGCCTTTTCCAGCTTTCTGTGTCTTAAGCAGAAGCCTGCATCATTTTTAATTTTTTATTTTGTGGTATAATTTTTAGAAGACAGACTTCCACCGTGTTCGAGAGCAATTCCAGAAAGTGACCGCCGGTGGCCGTTAGCCGTTTCGCAGCTTTGTGTCCGCCAGCAGTCGCCACATGTTTGTTTCACAAGCATCGTTGCACCGAGTCCCTCCTGCAACCCCAAGAGCTGGGGGGGCACTAGCATGACGCCCATTTGATTGAAAAGGAAAGTGAAGGACAGAGAGCCCAGGTCTCTCGCTGGTAAACAGTGGCTCAAGGACTTGGCCCGGAGTTTGGCCTACGGTGCCGTGCAGCTTTGTGGCTGGCGGAGCCCTTGCTGGCTCCCTCAGCAACAGAGGAACGGCGCAAAGATCAGGACCACCAGAAGCTTCCAAGTGGAAGAGGGTGTGGATTCTGGCCTCGGACAGACCTGAGTGCACGCTGGGCGTGTGTCCTGGCATGTCAGAGCCTCAGGTTGTCTGCTGTGCCCCATGGATGGTCACAGACCGTCCTCTCCGGCTGTGGTGAGAACACGCGCACGGCACGTGGCACGGCGTGGCACAGCCATGCACAGATGCCAGCCACTGCTGAGTGATCGCTCCAGATAACCCGCCTGGAGGTGACTGTCAGCTACTCTGTGCTCTCTCTGGGGACGCGACTCTGGGCCACGATGGACACCAGAACCCAGCGCAGGCTCCAGTGGGCTCGCTGGGCAGGACTGAAGTTGGCAGGTCTTTCATTAGAACCCAGGACACTCTGCTTTTGAAATACTTTATTTAATCATAAGTTTATATACTTTAATTTTAGAACTGGCACTGTTTAACAATTGATATGCAAAATCCTTGATAATTTAGCCATCAGTGGGCTTGGTCGCAGGAGCCGGCTGCCCCACGCTGCTGCTGCCTTTGCTTGCAGAGACCCAGGCCTGTCTCGGACTGGCTCCGGCCACAGAAAGTTCCACAGTGGATCCTCCGACACAGCCCAAGGCAGGGCTCAGGCAGTGCCCGGGGCTCTCTGTCCTTCCTCCGGCTCTGGCTGGGCTGTCCTATGCCAGTGCCATCTTGGTGGGTCCTTCCTCTCCTGGTGGCAGAGGTGGCCAGCAGCTCCAGGCCATGCCCATCCCCTCAGGGACCCCAGCAGAAGGTCTCTGGCAACCGGGAGCATGCCGTGCTCTGATTGGCCAGCCCTGGCCACGCCCCTCCCTGGACCTGGAGGTGGAGACAGCGTTAGTGGACCAGAGCTGGAGCAGGTGTCCCGAGAACCTCCCTGGTGGCGGTGGGGAAGAAGGGCTGTGGATGTCCAGCAGGAACCACCAGTGCCCCACCCACAGCC
Source organism: Lepilemur ruficaudatus (assembly GCA_963574885.1). Lineage (NCBI taxonomy): Eukaryota > Metazoa > Chordata > Mammalia > Primates > Lepilemuridae > Lepilemur > Lepilemur ruficaudatus. The sequence continues at coordinate 92,367 of CAUYRT010102759.1, read as the reverse complement.
TCAGAAGCCCTTGGTCAACTGTGACATCCCACATACGCATTCAGACTGAGGCTTTTCCATCTTGGGATATTTTTACCTTTTTGGTGCTTCGGGTTATCCCATTTCAGAGGCAATGCGCTCTTGTTTTAACAAGGGGCACGGTAAATAGAAAGCTTTGCATAGGGGAGAGTTAGTCATCTCCCGCCCCTTCCTCCACCTGTCCTCTCATTCCCACAGCGGACGGCCTGTCGGTCCCTTCCCGCGCCCCTCCCCTGGCTGTGCCGACTCAGACACCCGTGCACGTGGGAGGTTGCCTGGCTTTTGCTAAAGGAGCCCCGACCACGCTGTGATTCTGCACCTTCTCCCACTGCTCCGTGAGCCTTGGGGTCCCCTGCCGGCGGGTGGGAGAGCCTTGCGAGGTTGGGGCTGGCTCCAGCTGGACTCGGGGCCGGGAGCCTTTTCATTCATTGCTCCTTCCGAGGGCATGGAAGTGCAAAGACCTCTTGAGATTGCTAAATTTGGTCAGAGTGTACAGGGCTCTGGGGGGTGCCTGTGCTAAAAATACTGGCCCGGGTCTTGGGTGGAGGCCGTGCACTCGAGGCAGGGGTGGTGGGGAGGCGGCCAGAGGCGCACCGGGCCTAGGAGCAACACCCTTGGCCTCCTCCCCCCAGGACGCCGCACTGCTGGGCCAGTGGACGGAAGAGCCATGCTCACCGCTAGGTGGCCAGCACACGGATCAGGGAAGCTGCCCCAGATTGAGTCACCTTTTGCCTACGGGCGTGTATGCAGTGGGTTAATCCCACCTAAGGATTTGCATCGTATCTGGGTATCACCTGCACTGATATTTACTTATTTTCAACTCACTTTAAAAAATCAAGTTTAAAGTGAAATTTCACAACACTACAGTAAATGGAAAAACCGACTTCCCTTGTCATAAACAGTAGTGATAGACTGATATTGTATGTACCATATGTAATGATGATAAATATTATTAACATTTTTGCATGTTCGCTCTGGACCAGGCACTGTTCTAATGCTCACTCTTTAGTCTTCATCGTTTAATCCCTGCAGCAGCGCCTGACGGAGATCTGTTGTCCCTTCCCGCCAATAGCCCCACTTCACAGCTGAGGAAGCAGCTCAGGGCAGCAGCACCTCTAGAAGACACTAAAGACACTAAAACCAAAGGCAGGGACCCCCTGAGTGTCCTGGCGCAGGTAGGGAAACTCACCCGCCCCCGACCTGGAATCTGAGCTTACTTTCTGCGTGTGCTTCATTGATTCATCCCCTCGTTCACCTTGTCAGCAAGTGTGCGCCGAGTCCCTGCCGTGGGCCCCACTCTGGGGAAGAGGAGTGAGCAGGGTCCTGCCCGGCATTGTTCCGGCCTTGGCGGGGCGTGGAGGGGGATGCTGGACCACGTTTCGAAACTTTTAAGGATGAAAATAAGTGAAGTAAGGGAATAGGGAAGAGGGACATGGCAATTCAGGGACGTTAACGAGATGGGTAAAGCGAGTTTCGCGACTTCATTCGGTACCCCTATTGTTAACATCCTGGAAGAATTAGGTAGCCTCAGTTTCCTCATCTGTGAAGTGGGAACAGTGGTACCAGCTTCACAGGATCACATCAGTTTGTAAAGCGTCACGGCGGTGCCTGTCACGGTGTAAATGCTAAAAATATGTTACTAATCATGATGATTATTTTTATTACTGTTGCTGGCAAGCGATCGTGTTTTCCATTTCCCGTAGCACTGTTGTCAAGTTTATTTTTTTTAACGTATTTGATTTTTTAAAGTGAGTTAAAAGGTGGCACGCTCTGGGCGGGTTTGTCAGCAGCGTGATCAACCTCATGCTCGTGTGCACACATCTGGAATTTTACAAGCACACAAAAAATTAACCTGTCATTTCCACATGTCCCTTTTGCCTTCCCGAGGCATCATTTAGAAAGAAGTGGAACTCCACGCCATTCTTTTAAACTAACAGCAATTCATTTACTCCGATGGGGGATTTAAATTCCTTACCAAACGGCAAAAGCAACCTAAGAATGAGCAGTATTTCTAAGTAGCACAACTCGCAGCATGGGGCTGTCTAAATCTGACTTAGACGGGCAGAGCATTTGTCTTTCGCGACTGAAGTTTCTCTTAGCAAAGCAAGGTGGCTTCGCAAGAGCATCTGTCCGGAGTAACCAGCCTCAAGAACTTTACTTCGTCCTCCTCTCTCTGCAGCTCCAAATGTGCTCAGCACTCACGGAGATTACGGTGTCAGTGAAGAAGCGGGTGGTTGGGGAAAAATTAAAAATCTGGAATTATTTCTTAATTGGGTGGCAGAAGAAAGAGCCTGGGCTCTGAGGAAGGCCTCCCCCGTGCAAGGAGCTCCAGGCTGGTTACTGCCTCCCAGCTCCACTTCCTCACTTGAGAGATGGGTGACTTCACTGCTCTGTGCCTCAGTTTCTCTCTCTGTACAAGAGGCTGCCTCTTGAGATCTTGAAATGGGACAAGACAGGGAAATCTGCTTAGCATAGATCCTCATACTTAGCAAGTGCTAAGCAATGTTTTCTATCATCATCATTGTTAATAATAATAACATTGTTATTACTGTCTGTAGAATGGGGACAAGCCCACCACAGACGCAAAGTGGTCCAGGGATTACGCAGAATAACATCGGGTGGCGCGTCCCCTTTAGGAGCAGCTCTGGAAATTTGGATGTAGCCGAGAGCAGGCGTCCATGGTGGGAGGGGGCTGGTGAAATGCCGGGGCACAGCCCGCCGGGAGACAGTACAAGGAAAAGAGTGTGAAGGAGGGAGAGCGGAGGTGCCAACCTGGGAGAAGCCAGTGTGCCCACCCGCCCACACACAGCCCCGGCGGAGCCCGCCCAGCCCACTGCCGGAGCCGGAGCCGGAGCCGGAAGCCCAGTCTGCGTTTTGCTGCCGCACAACAATCACGATGGTGACCGTAGGACCCAGAGCCCGTGTGTGGCGCTCCAGGCCCTGCGACGGTCTCACACAGTCCCCCCAAGTCCCGCCTCCTCAAGGTGGCCCTGTCTGCGTGGCGCCCGTGGCTCACCCCTCCTCGGCCCACCCCTGCCTCCAGGAGCCCCTGCCAGGGGCCTGGTGCCAAACACGTGACCAGACCACCGGGGGCCCTGTCACGATGGGGAGGAAGGACTTGGGGGAGACCCAGGGGGCCTGGCCACACGGGGGCTCGACAGCTACTGGGCAGTATGACCCTGACAGGCAAAGGTCCCTAGGCAGAGGGCTGTAGCCCCCACACTCATCCCTGCGTAGAGGCAGACGTCGAAACCAGGGCCGTCCCAGGAAACGCAGGCTCCCTGCTGCGTCCCCCGACATTCAGATTCACCGGGACTAGCTCGAGGACGGACGCCTAGGTGCAAATCCCAACACTGTCTCTTACTGAACTGGGCACCTAGGTTAGTTTCCTACTGGCGCTGTAGCAAAGTGCCACAACTTCCGTGGTTAGCACGACACAAATTAGCGTCTTGTGTTCTGGAAGTCAGAAGTCTGTGACACAGTGTGCGCGGGGCTGCGCGCCTTCCCGAGGGGCCGGGGGAGAATCCATTTTCCTGCCTGCGCCTGTCTCTCGACGCCGCCTGCATTCCATCGTAGTAGCCTCTTCCCCACCTTCGAGGCCAGGAGAGGCGGGTCTCGTCTGTCTCTGACGCTGGCTCTCCTGCCTCCCTCGTCCACAGTTGAAGGACCCTGGCAGTCACACTGGGCACCATCCAGAACGATCTCCCTCTCTCAAAGTCGGCTGAGCTGCAACCTCTACTTCCCTGGCATGTAGGGTAACAGGAAACTCACCAGCTGCAGGGACCAGGACGCGGACATCTCTGGAGGGAGCATTACTCCTCCCGCCACCACCTCGGCTAAACCTGACCTCGCCAAGTCTGTTTCCTCGTCTCTAAGGAGAGGAGAGAAATTCTAACCCCCACGTGTCTTGCAGCAAAGGAAAAAACAACGGACCTGAAGCGAAGGCCTCAAACCTGGCCACCGGCAGGCTACATCCAACCACCGGGCATGGTCGGTCTCCCCCCACTTCTTAATCTGAATTAGCTGCTAAGATTTTTTAACTGGCATATTTCACATTAAAATTCAAATTTCCCATTTCTCTTGACCCACGGGAAGATCTTTCCCACTGTGCCTGCTTCCTGGGGCGTTGACACATGGCTCCCCAGTTCGCCACAGTCCCCACCACCTTCATTATTCCATCTGAAGGGAGGGGACAGGTGAGGGTCAGATGGCCCTCATGTCCCAGTCGAGAGGCATGCCTTCCTCCTTCTGGCCAAACCTCCCGGAAAGGAGAATCCCCCAAAGCCAGGAGGTCTTTGTGATCCTGGGGACACCTGCCCACTCGGAAGGCAGGCACCTGGCTGGCCTCAGAATTCTGGACAGATGGCTTTAGTGGGGCGGCTGAGCAGGCCCCGAGTCCACCCCACCATTACCCACCCGAGATCACTCTAGAGACGGAGGGGATACCTGGGAGTGTGCAGCCACTGCCCGTCTCCACGGCCCAGCCCGGCCACCTCTGACTCCTCTGTTAAAGCAAATGGAGAGTGAGGGTAGCCCAGAAATGTAAATCCTTGTCACCAACCGCCACCCCTTGCAGCTTAGAGTCCGGGGTCAGAAGAGCCAAATGACCCCCACTCCAAACACCCACTGGCGCCTGGCCGGCTGGTGACTGCCCTGGAGATGGGGGTTGGTAACAAGAGGGGAAGAGTGGAGGAAAGGAAGGGGAGAGAGGCAGGAGGATGGAAAGAGAGAAATGACAAAGAAGGGGGAAGGAAGGAAGCGGGGAGCCAGCTCTGTCCGGGGGATGAAGCTTCCTCTGCTGCCCTAGATGGCGGGTTCCCAACCCAGCCCCTTGGAGGACCCCAGTGGCCACAGCCTCCCCTTCCTGAGCAGGTGGCAGGAACAGTGCTGTCACCGGGCTGGGGAGGCTGAGTAGATGCTTTGCATATGCAAAGCGGCTCCTCGTCCAGACGGGAGGCCAGGCTGGGGCCAGGGGTCCTCGGCACCCCACACACAGAGATCACAGCCCCCCTTGAGCTGTTTGTCTTCAGACTCAGCCTGGCCCCGACCGAGGGTGGCCTGCAAAACACATTCATGCCACTTCTAGGAACGGCCTAAGGGGAGAAGGAAGGAGGAAGAGGGGTCCTGAGTGTAGAATTGCGGAGCTCTGCTGGGTAACAGAATACATCCAGGTGACCTAGTTGCTCTAGAGATGCTAAGCTAAGGATGCAGCCTAGAGGAGGGGCTCATTTAACCAGCCCTGCGCTCAACCCTTCGCAGGTGCTGGGTCATGAATCCACGCACCCGCCTGTGAGAAGGTCCCCAGCCCCACTTTGCAGATGGCAAACGGGCTCACAGGCAGGAGGAAGAAGCCCGTGAGCCCAGGGTGCCGACGCTGGCGCCTCCACGCTCCGTCGTGGGAAACCCTCGTGTGCATCACAGGGCAGGGACGGCAGCCAACCGCACCTGTACGTTGACATCGATTTTTCCTTCCTGGCGTTTTAAGGCCACTCAACAGGTGGGAGGCGCGTGGCGCTCAGGTGGAACAGACAGGAAATACGCAGACTTGAACATGGTTGGGCTAGGGCGGTGAGATTATAGCACCCCCTTTGTTTTATTAAAAACATCCTTAAATTAGCTTTTAGCGAAGAGAGACTTTGCGAGACTGAGTAAACTTGAAAGGAGAGTCATTTACCCGAGGGAGAGCCCAGGGGGGTGGGGACTGCGTCCGCACGTGAACGCCCCGTTACTCTCACTGCAGCACTGATGTGTGAGGTTTAGAACCGGCCCTGTCTGCCGGAACAGCCGTCTGCAGCTGCATCTGCCGAGGACCTCCCCCTCCCCGGATTAGCTGTTCTGGTTCCCTTCTTGGTCCTCCTCAGAACAGCGTGTCTCCCTGTGGCTTTCCGTGACCCAAAATAGCCAGAAGTCGGCTATTTTTACAGGACTCCCATAGCGAAGGTCTGGGGGCGGCAGGCAGGCCAGGTCAGGGACGGGAGGCATTCGAGAAGCCCCAGGAATGTTCCCACTGGCGACTGTCTGGGGAGTCAGGGCAGCCCGCGGCCAGCTATAAATAGGACACCCGGCAGGTGGGAGCCAGCGGCCAGGCAGCCTGTGGAGAGGACATGGGTGCCCCCTTCTCCCAAGCCTAAGGGGCTCATTTCCCGAACATTTGCCTGGCAGTTGCCCGGGTTGTAGCCAAAACTATGCAAATGCAGTTCTGCATCCCGGGTTAACCCTTGAAGGGCCCCGTCCCGCTAGCCCTGAGCAGAGACACCCGGAGAGAGAAGCGGCTGGTGTTCTTTCATCCCCCAGGTACACGCTGTGCACCCACTGTGTGCAGGCAGTGTGCTGGGGTCCCGGGGGCCTGCCCTTGAATGGGGCGATGGCGGTATCAAGCAATTAGATGTCCGATAGGATAACTGCTGGTGGTGTTCACTGCTGGGATGAAATTTACAGCAGGGTCATGCAAGACTGTTCTTAGCAGCTTATTTATAGCAGCCTCGAACTAGAAACAATCAAATACCCATCCACAGGGTTTGGAGAGACAAATGGTGGCGTATTAGGTGATGGAATATGCTGGATCCATGAGACCAGATGAGGCGCCCAGCCGGAGGGTGGGTCTCCACACACTGTGAGCCCAAGAAGCCAGAGCCAGAGGACACGCTTGCTCTGCGCACAGGCCGGGATCCTGGCTGCCCTTCGGTGGGCAGTGTGACGGGGTCGGGGGGACTCTGGGTCACGTTCCCTTTGCTGATCCGGGTGCTGGGTACCCAGGGTGCTCACTTTGTGAAAATTTACTCCTCCGGTTACTTAAGTGTTGTACACTTTTCTGTTCGTATGTTTTACACATCAATAAACAGCGTTTGCAAAATAACAAACCAGAGGAAAGGAGCCCAGGGAGGGTGGTCTGTCCAGGAAGTAGGGCTGTAGATAAAACACAGGACGCCCAGTGAAATTTGAATTTTAGGTAAACAATGAATAATTTTTTAGTATAAGTATGTCTCGAATGTTTCTGGGCCAGCCAGGTATGCTACCCAGAGCCCCAGGAATGTGGGCCCCGCCCAGGAACCGGGTCCCCCTCCCTCCTGCCTTGTTCTCTCGGGGTGAGGTTTGCAGACAGCACTTCCGATGCTGATCCGGCAGAGCAGCGTGGGCCAGGCTGGGGTGCAGCCAGCATGAACCCCAGGGCTCTGGGAAGCCCCCAGGGCCGCCTGGCTCTGCACCAAGACCGGAAGTTGGTGCTGGGGATCAGAAAAGCACCAACCAGCCGTCCCCAGGGACGTCCCTGTGCTCAAATGAAAACACAGAACGGAGCAGCACACAAGAGCTAGAACGGTGTCACCGGAGCCTAACGGACAATGGCCACAGGTGCTTCCGAGCGCTCAGCAAATACCATGTACCTCTGTTACCATCAGCATCTATTGAATGCCTACTGTGTGCCAGCACTTGTCAATGCGACCCTAGCGCTTAACACAGAGTAGGTGCTTCACACAAATCAGTGGACTACATGACCTGTTCGATTCTTACACTGACCCTCCAAAGGGGGCTGTCAGCGGCCCCACCACTGACCACTTGGGTGGTGTCTTTGGAACCTTCCCTTCTTTAAGCCTCAGTTTCCTTCTCTGCAAAGCAGGGATAATAAAAGTGACCAGCTCACTGGGCAGTTTCAGGGTTTCTCAGCCTTGGCACACTGACAGCTGGGCTGGGTGATTCTTTGCTGCGGGGCTGTCCCGTGCACTGGGGGACTTGGCTGCATCCCTGGCCTCTACCCACCAGATGCCAGTAACACCCCCCACCCAGGTCTGACCACCAGACTGTCTCCAGACACCGCCAAGTGTCCCTGGGGAGCGGCGTGGGTCTAAACCACGCTGTACCCTTGAGGGGCCTGTGCCCCGGGGCGGGAGATGCAGAGGACACACACGGCGGTGTTTATCCCACTCTTCTTTCTCCTTTTCTGCACGCGTGAACGTTGTCATAGTAAAAATCGGGGGTGTAGGTTCCGGGGAAAGAGCACGGACCTCAAACTTTCTACTTGGAAAAATTCAAATCGTCGGACGACGGCCTGCTGGCTGGCCACCCGCTTTGCAAATAACGTTCTGCCAGGCCAGGCGAGCGAGGCAGGGCCGTGCAAGTGCAGCGCGGCCGCCTGTCTTAGTTTTGACATTTTGGTATTTTGTACATCGTGGGTTTTTTTGCATTAGTTTTGCATTAAGATAGCATTTCCCTTGATGACTGAGTCTGCGACTGTGGGAAGTGCCTTCCTCGCCTTACCTACCCCTGGTCCTGCCCTAAGGGCTCTAGAAAGGCTGCGTGGCCAAATGGAACCAACCCGAGCCCCAAACGACACTGCTCGGCATCAAAACCCACTGCCACCCCTGCTGGCTCGTGGCTTTGAGCAGCAGCAGCCTGAGTTGTGAAGCCCTCAGTTTCCCCTTGCGAAATGGGGACAGTGACACTCACACCACCCCAGATGGCAGGGGCGTTGTGGGAATTAAATGAGATAATATATGTAACCACTTCTTGGAGGGCTTAAAGATACTGTTGTCACCTGGGAAGCAAAGGCACGTTCACACCAATGCCAGGGAGGCCAAGAAGATGCAGGGAACACCTGCCAGGGGCTGGGCTGGGGTGTTGTGGGCGAATCCTGAAATGGCGTTGAGGAAGGAGAGAAGGATGGGCTGGGAGGTCCAGGAAGACATCCTGGGGTGGGGGACGCTTCAGACAAAAGGCTCAGGGGAAGGAATGGCGGAGGCAGCGGGACCCAGGTGACCACGTTCCTTGTGTTTGCCCATCAGCAGCTGAAGTCCCTTCTCGCTGGGACCAGTGGGGCGGGGACGTCCTCGCCTGGAGAGCGGGTTCCAGTCACTCACCCACGCCAGCAGCACCTTCCCACGTGCCACACTCGAGCAAGCGAAGAGGGACTTTCCCAACGCAATCCGGATCGCGGCTGACACCGTGCGCCGCTTTGGAGGTGAGGACGTGAGCGTCTGAGGGTCCCGCCTCGAGGGAGAGGGACACAGGCCAGGGTGGCCTGGATGCAGGAATCCGAGTCAAAAATATGAAGCAGTGGATTTGGTGACAGGCGCAGGGGAGACAAGGAGCCAGTGGGAGTTGACCTCGGAAATCTCTGTTTTTAGAACCAGAAGGACCCACGCGGTTTTGGCAGGCGGCGGGACGGGGTCCGGCTGTGCCGGGTTGTGCTCTGGGTTGGGCTGCAGATCCTTGCGGGAGAGGCGGTGCCCCCAGACCTCCCCAAGGGTGGTCCCAAGCGGCGTCCCCCATGGTGCAGCGAGTCGCCAAGGGCTGGCTGCCTCCCTGCGTCCAGAGCAGTGGGTCGCACAACTCGGGGCAGGGTGGAGGCTGCCAGCACAGGGTGGCCACAGATGCCGGCATTATCTCACCTGCTGCCCCGGCAACCCCACCTGTCAGCACCCTTAGTGTCCCCTCTTGCAGGTGAGTGCAGCCGGGCTCACTGCAGTGGGGTGGCTTGCTCAAGGTGAACGGTGGCACTCCGTGGAGGGGACTCACGCCAGCTCTGCTGCCTGCAGGACCAGTTCCCCACCCTGCCTCCTCCCCACCAGCCTCTCCCCCGAGCACCCACTTTTAGCCAAATTCCCCTCAAAAGATGCTAAACTTTCTCTTGTACCCTCCGGTCTCTCCTGCCAATGCAAACGGGAGGCTGTCCCTAGCCAAGTCCCCGGGAGACTTAGTTCCCAGGACAGCCCGAGTCCCGCCATTGTTCTGAAGGGCAGGCGGGAGAGGCCCGGCCTCCGGGAAGCCAGGCGGCCGAGGTTCGGTGTTTGTGGTGAGGTCTGAGTTCAGCAAGGAAATTGGTCAAGTCAGATTGCAGCATGTCAGAAACGTTTCCTCAACAATCATGTAGCAAGGGAGGGGAGAGGGCGCCCCCGGCGGGCACGCGGCCCTGCAGCAGGCCTCAGGCAGAGCAGGAGGCCGGTGAGTGCAGGAAGACGTCGTCACTGTCACCGTGCGGCCCACTGTCACCGAGAATTTGCACAACCCAAACTCGCTACACCAGGCTGGGCCGGGGACGTGCATTTTGGCTGAAGGACAAACAGCTGGAATAATAGTCATGGTAGCAACTTAAGATGCCGGGGCCCTGCGTCTGCCGTAACAAATTCCCACCAACTAGCTTGCTTAGAACTGGTTCTCTCGCGGTTCCGGGAGCCAAAAGTCCAGAACCAAGGTGTCGGCATGACCATGCTCCCCCTGAAGGTGGCAGGGAGGGTTCTCCCCGGCCCCTTCCAGCCTCCCGTGGCTCCAGGCGATCTTGGCTGTGGCTGTGTCACTCCAGTCCCCGCCTCCATCTCCACTGGGCCCCTCATGCGTCCCCCCCTTCTCTGTCCTAAGGACACTTGTCACTGGGCTCAGGGCCCACCTTAACCCGGGATGACTTCATCTTGAGATCCTGAATCACCTTTGCAAAGACACTTTTCCAAATAAGGTCACGCTCAGAGGTTCCAGGTGAGCACCCATGTCCGATCCCCATCACCCTCCCTCGGAGTTAGCTGCAGGGGTCCCTGTGGCTCTGGGGTTGATACGTGCACACATGTGTGCCATAAGAAACATGTAGTATTGTTGATTTTTCTAGAGTTGCCCAAAAGTAAAAACAATGCCATGTGGATATCGTGTACCCCTACTGACACGATGTCACAGAAGGGCCCCTCCCTCTGTAGGCTTCTTCCCAAAACCCATCATCCTGGTCTAACCGTGGGAAAAACATCAGACAGAGCCAGGTTGGCAGACGTTTCACAAGACACCTGAGCTTAGCCCCCTAGACGGTCAAGACCATCGACAGCGAGGGATGACGGAGACACCGTTGCAGACCGGAGGAGTCGCAGGAGGCAACAGGACCCCCTGGGGGTGGCGGCCTGGATGGGACCCTGGAACAGGAAGAGGACGTGACCAGAAAGGAATTGAGTTAATAATGTGCCGGTGTTGGGTTCCTAGTTTGGACAAACGCGCTCTGGCCGTGTAGGACGATAACACTACGGGAAAGTCACACCCAGCGAGGGGTACATGGGAGCCCTCCCCACCACCTTGCAACTGTTCCCCAGAGTTCAAGGGCACCCCCTGAAGTGCTCAGGAGCCCCAGAGAGTTTATCTTTACAGAAGTATATGAAGGAAAAAATTGAAATTTCCTTTCCAGCCCTTCTACCCCAAATCCCACTCCCCAGTAACTAGTGTGATTCGCATGTCCTCACCTTTGGGAGCTGCTACAGGCTCTTGCCACGCCGGGAGACCATCCCTTGTGAAACATCTCCTCCATCCCTGCGGAGGAGTCTCGAGTCCAGGGGTCTCTGGAAAGACCCAAACTTGGTGTCATCTCAAATAACACCAAATCCACAGGGTCTGAGCTTTCTGGGCACCAGGCCCTCTGCCTGCCCACAACGCCCCACTGAAAAGGAAATGTCACTAGCCCGTTTCCAAGAGAAGGAAGAGGGCCAGGACCACCCTCTTCCCTGAGGGTACAAACCGCTCCACCTGCTTCTCCCGTCTTCACAAAAGTAGCGCATAGTAAGTGCTCACTGAATGTCACCAACAGGTTCGCAGAAGCTTCAGCTTTAGGTGAAACAACCAGACTCCAGGCCGTTCAGGCTCATGCTTCAGCTGGGCGCTAACCAGCTTCCTCCTCCTTCTGGGCCAGGAAATGGCTTTGAAAAGCCTCCTTGGAACCGGGCCCTGGACCGCTGGAGCAGTCAGCCTCTCTGGTCCCCTGGAGGCCGGGGGTCGGGGGGATGTGTGCCCAGGCCGGGCATCTCTGGCACTAACTGCATGCAGCCCCACCGAGGGGTCCCTGTGGGTAGCCAAGCCCACCCCAAACATTTGGGGACTTAACCATCTCGGGCACAGAGCAAGTGCCGGGAAGGGGAGGAGGACCAGACGCAGCACACACCTTCTCTCCCTGCATCCTCTGAGGGGACACCTCTGCCCTCCGTGGGCCAGGAGGTTCGGGAAGGACCCGGGCTCCAAAGCCTGGGCTCAGGACAGTCTTGTCCACTCACAGCCCGTGTGGCCTTGGCAAGTTGCTGCACCTGTCACCAGCCTCGACTTTCCCACCTGTCAAATGGAGCTCACTGTCCTTTCTGACTCACGGGCTGTCGTGAGGACTCAGTGAGACGCCACATGAAGACAGGTCAGGCACATCTGGCTCAGGTAGATGGCATCAGCTGGAGAAAGGTCAACCTGAAAGACAAAGCTCCGAGATAGGTTTGAGGGCAGCTCTGGAAGGGGTTCTGAGCCACAGTGAACGAACTGCTCCTGGCAGGAGGAAGCAGACATTCCCGGACGTCTGGGGAAACCAAGTGCTTTTCCCGTGGTGAGGGCAAATCAGGGCTGGGACCAGCCACACAAGTTGTAAAACCCAGTGCAAAATGAAACGCAAAGCTCCTGCTCAAAAGTATTAATAATTTCGAGGCAGTGACAGCAGCATGTTAAAGCAAGCAGGGGACTCTGTGTGACTACCCAGGTCACATGCCTGTGAAGCCAGCCTAGCTCTGGGGTCTCTCTGCCTTCGGAGAGGGCAATCTGGACACCTGCCAACAGATGCCTTTACCCCAGCAGCCTGGCCCCTCCAGCCTGCCCCAGGGATCCCCTTTGGTCAGAGTGCAAATCGATCTAGAGGTCAGAGTGGCCCACACCGTTATCAAGAGGGGTAGTGGGAAGGGCTCTGGGAAAAGTCAGATTGTCAGCAGGCAGCCACAGGAGATAAACCAATCTGTGGCCGGAAGCCAGCAACCTGCCAGATGCTTATCCTGCGGCCACAAGAGGCACTTCTCTGTTCCCCGTGGTCCTGGGAGAAAATGAGCCCACAAGTAGGGGATGTCCACTCCATTCTGGGCAGCAGGTGGGCACCGTGTGCATTCTACACTCCCCACCCACACTGCAAGGGGGCCCAGCGCTAAAGGGCACTGTGGCTCGGGGAACATTCCCAGGACAGCCCAGGGGACACCTCTGGCCCATGGCAGCCGGGATGCACGCTGGGGAGGCTCCTGCCTGAGTGGCACCTGGGTGCCCACTGGAGGCCTTCAGACGGGCACGGAGGGGCAGGGGGGGAGGCAGGCCCTCAGAACACAGCACAGGGACCCCAGCGTGGTGACACCAGGGAGGCAGCCGGAGCCTATGGTGGGAGGTGCGTGGCAAGAGAGGTGGGGAGTGCAGGACAAGGGGTCAGCCCCTCACCTCACACCTGAGCCAGCCGGGGTGGCTGCAGGCGAAGGCCAGGCCCGTCACCGGGGGTCCAGACTGCGGGGCCACTGCAAAGGACAGCACCTCCCATCAGCTACCCCCATGATGCGCCAAGTTTCTCCCACGGCTCATGGTGGCCAGCCACACACCCAGCCATCCTACCCCACGAGGCTCACAAACCTGGCAACAGTTCCGGGACGTGCCGCCGTCGACATCCGAGTTCCACAGAAGAGGCACCTGAGGTCACAGTGGATCCACAATCACGGCTGGCTCAGGCTCTGCCATCTCTGAAACGCAGGCTCTGTGCCCAGCAGGTCTGGGTCCACAGGGCCAGGCGTTGGCGCTGGGTATCTTAGCGCAGCCCCGAAGGGCGGGGGGCCTGAGGTGCCTGGGGTAGCAAGGACCTCATGGGGCAAGAGGCATCACTTGACTCTTCTTCTAGGACAAATGACATTTGGTTTCCCTCGGACCACGCTCAGAGGCTTCCGCCTGCTTCAGCGCTCTGCTGTCGCGGCCTCGAAATCCTCCACAGTGCTGGACAAGGGGCTCTGCACTGCGCTCCGCACCCACCCTGAAAGCCATGTAGCCAGCGCTGCTACTGCCCCCAGGCAATGGCAAGACCCAGAGGCTGCCCCGGGTGGAACATTCCGGGTGCCGGCTGCTCTTCGGTCCACACTGGTCACCTGGAAGTGTTCGCTGTCAGAGGCCAGTGGCCCCTAGACAGGGCGGACTAGAGGCTGAGCTGGGCCCCCAGCCTGGGTTCAGGGGTACCAGTGCCCTGGGACCAGTCGCCTCCCCTCCCCCTCCATGGCATTCCCGCTGCCCCTCCTTCCGTCCACCCCCTGCAGAGGGGCTACCGAGCCCCCCCCCCGCCCCTGCCGCCAGCCCCACTGGCTTGAGAAGTTGCCTTCCGCCCCCTCCTGCCCCTGGTGGGGTGGGGGTGTCTAGCCCACTCCATTTCATCTCGGCAAACGCGGCAGATGACTGTGGTTTTTGCCACCCCACCCCAACACATTCCCACGTCTCTGGAAACAGCAGAACTTTCTGAGGGGACCCCCACCCCACTCAAACCCCTGTGGTTTGGGTGAGGAAGGCCCCCACCCTCTAAGCCTCAGGGTGGACATGTGACTCAGCCTGGCCAATCAGCTTCTTTCATCCCCCAGGCCTCAGTGACTGGCTCAGGGGTGGGAACATGACCCCAGTTGACCTCATCAGAGTTAATTCTGTGAAATTATCCAGAAGAAGGAAGCTGACTTTCCATTGGAAGGAAAGGTGGGCAGAGGTAAACCCTGAGCTGCCAGGGGCTGGCTGAAGCAGAAGGCAGAGCCAGAGATGGAGACAAATCAGGTCCCGGTGATGGCATTAGAGCCCCTGGATCAAGCTGTGCCTGAAGCCAGCCAGAACCCAGACCACTTAAGTTACATAAAATGTAACTTAAGCCAGTTGAGCTAGATTTTGTGTCACTCAGGATAGAAAGAGCCTTTAGCAGTATGCTGTCTCCGTCTGTTGTGAAGGTTCCAGCCACACAGGAGCAGAATCCACACTCGGTTACCGGACACAGTGCCCTAAACTTGGAGAAATTCTCAAAGCTGGCTGAAGGAAGGCTCTGGAAAGGGGCCCTGCCTCTCGCTAGCTCTTCTTTCTGACAAAATGCAGCTGGGAATCCTTCCAGAGGGAGCCTTGTCTCCCCTCCCAGCACAGGAGGGCCGCACGGGAGGCAGGATGCTAAGACGGCCCAGCATCCTGCCCCTGCCGGAGTGCCCTGTAGAATCCCCTGCCTGCAGTGTGGACTGGGCTGTGATCTGAAGGACTGGACTCCCGTGAGTGATGATAACGAGCTGACCCAGAGCGCACTGGAAGGTAGAAGACCCCGGTGGCCCGGGTTAGTCAGGTGAGCTCTCACGAGGGACCGGGCCTTTCCCAACAGCGGGAACAGCCAAGGGAGGGCATTGGGTAGGGACCTGAGAGTGGTCTCTAGAGGCCCAGAGCAGTCCCCAGCCAACAGCTGGCAAGACAACAGGGATGCCAGTCCTGTAGCTGCAAGGAAACGAATCCTGTGGTGCTTGGAAGTGGATTTGTCCCTGACTGAGCCACCAGATGAGAACGCAGCCCAGCTGACACCCTGACTACAGCCTTGTCAGACCCTGAGCAGCGGGTCCGCTGAAACGCGCCAGACTCCTGACCCATGGAAACTGTGAGCTAATACACCGGTGCCGTTTAGGCCACTGGGTTTGTGCTAATTTGTTACGGATCGTGGAAACCAACATTGCACTCCTCCACCGAAGCCTGGGAGGGCTTGTTGGCTGGGGTCGCAGGGCAGCATAGCCGGGTCCACCACCCTTTCTCCTTCAGTAACAGTGTGGCTGGGCTGAGCTCACGGGTCCGGCAGGCAGGCCACCTGGGCTCCCGTGCCAGCGTGACTGCTTGCTGCCTCGGTTTCCTCGTTTGCAAAATGGGATTGAGAGAGCACTTATCTCAGGGGGTGGTCTGGGCGGCTCCTGCTGAGCACTTGGACAAATGCCCAGTAGCTGTAGCTGAGATTTGCTTTTGTCGTTGCTGGTACATTTGTCATTGTGCTGGCACGATGCCCTGGCGCTTGGGGTTGGAGATCTAGGCCCTCCACTCACCGGCCGTGGCCGGGCATCCCCTCTCGCTCTGTGAGCCTCTGCTTCCTGCTCTGCAAAGTGGGACGATAAAGGGGCCAGGCGCCTGCCCAGTGGAGTCCGGAGAGCCATGGCGCGGGCTGAGCTCACTTCTGGCGAGTCACGGGCTCCGTCACAGGGGGCCTGGCTCACGGAGCTGCCCCCGTCCCCGGGAGCATGGCCAGCTGCACTGCGCGACACCCAGGAAGCCTCAGTTCTGGACAGAATCACCAGAGACGAGGGACGATTCGCCAGGAGAGATTTCGAACTGAAACCCCACGGCGCCTCTGGGATGTGCGGACATGAAGCTTTCCTTCTGGAAGCGTCATGATCTTTCTCCTTTCTGGAACGAGGGGTCAACTCTCCCGAGCTGACGAGGCCCTTTCATCTGCGTTGGACTCAGCCCGCCCCGACTCCGCAGAGGCAAACCGGTTCCCGAGAGGAAGTCCCGCAGCGGGTCGCACCGATGAGAAGTGACAGAGCTGGGATTTGAACCTGCATCTCCACGACTCCACGGTCTGCGCTCCTGTCCCCTCACAGAGCGGTGTCCCTACATTCCGGTGAGGAAAGTCATCCACAAATAGCAGAGAAGTCGTAGGTAAGAGGGGACGCACACTGCGGGGCGGAGCGAAGCTTTTGAGGCAAATGCAATTGCACACGGGGGAGGGCGGCCAGTGGTGTCCCGCAGAGAAGAGGACGTTAGATCACAGATGAAGGAGGTGAGGGTTCTAGCCATGTGGCCACCCGGGGAAGAGAACTCCAGGCAGTGCAAAGGGCCTGGGGTGGGAACATGCCTGGCATGTTTGGGGCGCAGCAAGGATGCCGGCTGATGGGGCCCCGCCGGCCTCCCTCTGCCCCCGGAACCGTCGGCTTCGCACCCTTCCACTGTCTGCCTTGTACTCTTGGGGGTCCTGAATTCGAATTCGTGGGAGATTCGGACTGGCTCAGTTCAGTCGTTGGTGCCAATGATCAGCTGTCCTTGGGTCAGGTGCCCACGCCCGGTTCAGTAGCTGCACCCAGGGGGTGGGATTCAGTCACACCAAGCATGGCCGTCCCTCCACCAGTGGATGCCAGTGCCCTGCCGTAGGTGCTGCGGGCACTGTGGCCAACAGACAGGCAAGGACCCTGCATCCTGGGACACGGAGACATACTATCGACAAATAACTACGGAAATAATTAGACAGATTTTGATATGTGCAATGATGGAGAAGCATTGGAACTACAAGAACTTATAACGCGGGGACAAGCCCAAGTCTGGGTCGGGGGAGGGAAGAACAATCATGGAAGGCTTCCTGGAGGGGTGACAAGCTGAGAACTGAATGATGCCTCCAAGTCAGCCAGGGAAGAATGAGGGAAGGAAACAGGACCAGCACTCCAGGGGGTGGGCACAGCCCCGTAGGACACTGCTCTGAAAAGGAGGCTCATTAGAGTCAATGGCGGGTGCCCAGTCTTTGAAGGCAGAGCTTGGTGATGTGCCCTTTCATTCCCGTCTCACTCCGAGCCAAATCCAAAGTCCTCACAGGATGCACGGGCCCGGCCTCACCTGATCACCTCCCCCACAACAGCCGTCTCCAACCTCATGCCCACCACACTGCCCCTGGTTCACGCCAGCCACGCTGACCACCCTGCTGCCGTCCCTGCCCCAGGGCCTTTGCCTTGGCTGTTCCCTCTGCCTGGCACACGTTTCCCTCAGAGCCAGGCTCATCGCCCTTTTCATTCAGCTCTCTGCTCACACACGACCTCCCCGGAGGCCTCCCCGGACCCCTTACCCAAGGCAGAGTCCCGCCCCGTAGTCCCCTGTCTCTCGCCCACTGTGGTTGTCTCCCCTGCCCTTCCCCGCTGTGGCCTGGGTATCGCGTGCTTGGGGATTCGTCACCGGGCTCCCCTTGGACCTGGAGCTCCAGGAGGGGTCTTGGCCTGTGTGCTCACGCTGTGCCCCTGGGCCCAGCCCTGGCCTCCGTCAGCACTGGCTGAACGAATGAATGAGCCGGTGACGAATGAGTGAACTAACAAGTCGGTGAAGGGAGAACCGCCCCACGCTAACTGCTCGCAGTTGCCGAGTTGCAGCCCTTGGGGGGAGCAGATAAGAATGTGGTTTCTAAAGTTTCGGTTCCTCTTGAGCCGCCGAAGTGCCCCCGTGACCTCTGTGGCAGGGGCAGCACCATCCCTTCCAATGGCCCCTGCGATGACAAGGCTCAGCCGACCTTCTTCAATGAGGCACAGGACTCGGTGCATGGGGAGGTCCCAGCAGTGGCGTCCCAGCGCCAACACTGCCACCACAGGCTGTGTGGCCCGAGCTTATTACCTGACCGCTGCGTGCCTTGGTATTCCTATCTGCAAAATGGGTACAATGCACGTTTACCTGGCTTACAAGGCTGCTGTGACGACTGAATGAACGCACACACGTCCAGGTTGAGAACAGGTCTGTGAGTGCTCGGCAGGCGTTAGCTCGCATGATCACTGTGCGCGGTGGAAAGGGTCTTCCATCGACACCCTCCGTCACTTTCTTGGTGCAAGGTAGGGCATAGATTGTCCCCATCTGGGGCTTGGCCACTGGCATGATAACGTCTCAAAATTGCAGTTATAGGGGCTGTGCTGCAGGCAGACCCCTAACCCCCTTGACAGCTGACACAGCCCCTGGGGAGGGCAGAGGCTGAGAGGTGAGGGGCCCTGTTCTGGGGGCTCCTGTTGAGGGCCCTGGGGCTTCCCAGTCATGGGGCATGATCAGGGGGCCACAACCTCACACCTCCCAGCCGGAGCTCGACTGAGCAGTCATGAGTCTTTCTCACAATGAAGTGTGCACGCCTCAGCCACCCCTGCCCCGTGCCACCTGCTCCTTCCTCTCGCAGGCTGGGTCCGTCCTGGACCCCCTGTGTCTGCAGCATGCCGCCCCAGATGGGCCGCTGCTCTGCCGCCTCACCTCGCCTGGGCTGTGCCCGGCCCCCTGCGCATTTCCTCACCTGCCCCGTAAGGGCGACGCCCAGACCCAGCAGCTGTGCTCAGGGCCTCGGACCCAAATAGTCCCACTAATGTGCCAGCAAAGTGACCAAAGCCAAGGAAAACGTAGGCTGCAGCAGCCCCCAGTGACTCGCAGGGCAGGGACATGGCTCCACGCCTCCTCTCCCGGCCCGCAAGCCCTCCCTTCCGCCCCCTGCAGCCGGCTCATCACCTGGGAGGGAGGACCGGCCCTCTCGCTCCACAGGGGTGACCACACTCCAGCCAGCTGTTGGCTCCTCTCGGGAAACGAGCCCCAAGTCCACGAGGGGGGCCGCCTGAGGCAGCCAGCCTACAGGCCACAGGAAATCGGAGAGCCCGGCCGCGGCCGCGCAGTGAAGAAACAGAGGCTGGTAGGGGAGGAAGGTGTGAGTGTCACCAGCAGCTGCTGGGCCTTGCAGAGTTAGCTGGGCAGCCCCCGCCCCCTCGGTTACGTAATTCCTGCTCAGTGTCTCTGCGGGAGGGAGGCTCACACCACAGCTTCACCTCTGAGTCACTTGGGGGTGCCAGCACCACCCTGCGGATTCTGGAACCGTTGGTCTGGGGCATGACCTGGGCACCAGGATGTTTTTAAGGCCTCTGGATGATTCTAAGGGCAGCCAAAGTTGAGAACACAGACTCCGGATTCAGAACCCAGGCTCAGGTTCAGGAGCAGAACTTCAGCCTAGGGGCCTGACACCCTTGCAGACGGGTGTTGTTTCAGGGCCACTGCGTTTGGAGTCAGCGCTATGAGCAAATAGAAAACATACGACAAGTGTCTAAAAGGAAAGCACAGTCCGGTTCGGGGTGGAGAGGACTCCCCGAAGAAACGGCATTTGAGGTGAGACCCACAGGACAGACAGGCATGAATTTGGCAAAGGGGGAGGCAGGAGGAACCGAAGGTGCCAGGGCCCTGAGGCAGGACGGATCCCAGCGCAGGCAGGGGGAGGAAGGAAGCTGAGGGCCAGGACGTCCCTGCATTCGGAGTCTCACTTGTCACCGTCCCTCACCTGTGCAGTGGGGTGACGACCTCATTCCCTCGTCGGGAGCCATGCAGCCAAGCAGCTGGGCAGGGAGCTCTGCAGTCAGGCCAGAGCGGGGTTCAGACCCGGGGGCTCCCGGTTACTTGTGGGGGTGACCTTGGGCAGGCCACTTCCCCTGTCTGAGCCTCAGTTTCCTGATCTGCCAACCTGCTGTGAGTCTCTGATGTGATAGTGCCTGCAGCTCCCTCCACAAATGCTGACTGTTGTCACTGTTGTCAAGAGCCTGAGGCCCAGAGACGGCAAGGAACATGCTCAGGTCACACAGAGTCCTGGGGGTCGAGCAGGTGAAAATGGGTCTCCTGTCCCCTGGCTTCACCTCGGTGTGGCTTCTTGGTGAGGGTGGCCACGCCAGAGTGGGACGCGCCTGCGGGAGCCCGTGTGAAATTGCAGACGTGGGCACACAGGAAAAACGTGTGTGTGAATGTGCGTGGGTGAGTGTGCCCGGGTGTGGGCGTGCGTGACTAGGTCACACCGGGAAGGTCACCACGAGGGGTGGCTGCTCACAGGAGTCAGTGCAGCTCTCTGACAGCAGCTGGCCAGGCCCAGGAGACGGGCGGGGTTAGCTGGCCGACGCGGGACAGTTTGCACCAAGTTAAATGTTAAAACCACACCCAGGCCGTCCGATGTACGTACGTAGAGCTGTACTTGGCGCTCCAGGTGATTTCATTGACTCTCGGTGGCCACGTCTGACGTTTCTGCTGAGGACGAGACACCCCTACTTCGCCGCCACCCGCGATTCCAGGGCCTGCAGCCCAGAGGCAGAAACCACCAGGTAAACACCCCCTGGAGGACAGGCTGTGCCCTTGGGGGAGACCCTGGGGCCCGCACCTGCCACGGCTGCGCCATGGTGCAGGCCCGTCCCTCTCCCAGCAGACCTGGGCTCTCCGTCCCAGGACGCATGGCTCACCCTCCCAGCCTCCTGAGCCCCCGACCACTTTCGTGGGATTGCTGTGAGGATAAGATGCTGATGCTAAATAAACCTACCCCAGGGCTGGTGTGTGGTGACCACTCAACTGAGCTGTTAATGAGGCTTGAACGGGGTTTCAGGAGCTGGACTATTAAGGCCGAGGTTAAGGTCCCCACTCAGCCTAGTGGGATGAGGCGCCATTCACGATTCTGCTGATGGTCAGAAAAATAAACCGATGCCATATTTACCGAATATCCGCATTATGGCCTGAGGGTCTCCCCTTGTTACAGGATGCAGACCTGAAATGGCATGTGCCACTGTCATTATGACAACTGCTGGCTCCGGGAGAGCGGGGACTGCGTTGTCTTTTGTCACCACTGTATCCGCCACACCTAACGTGGTACCTGGCGCGTAGCGGATTCTTGGCGTTGCTGAGTGGAAGAGAAGACGCCCGAATGGCCGGAGGAGTGGCGGACAGCGGTCAAGGAGTCTGGGAGTCTGGGAGTCCGCGCGCCTGACAAACTCCAGTCCTGCCAGCGGGGGCTTTTTGTTTGCGCCTCTCAAGCAGGGGTGGAAGAAATGTTTCCGCAAAGGCTCCTGGTCCTGGCGGATTTCCTGCAACTACAGGTTCTCATTTGAGATGATGGTTTCAAGTACTGACTCTGCAGGAGACGGTGCACGGGCGACCTTGCATCTCTTACCTGGCTTAGTTCTCGCGACAGCCGTGTTAGTCACACGTTACAAATGAGGACACTGAGGGTTAGCGAGGTACGTAGGTGCCCACCGATATTTTTAAATGACCCCAATTTTCCATCCCTGCCCATCTCCACAGCCCTTTGTAAAGTGGGCTTGCAGCTCCTCCTGCCAAGAGGTCAAGTTTGCTTCCAAATTCTTGAATCTGCATTGGTCTCGTACGTGACCTACTTTGGCCCACAGGACAGCTGGAAGCAATGGTGTGATAAACCTAGGACCCCAAACAGCCCTGCACGCCTCTCTCTTGGATTCCTGTCTGCCAGAGAACGAGAGACCAGTTGTCCCCACCCCCGTAGATGACAGTCAGAAACAGCCTCCGGCCCGTCCCACAGTGACCACAGCTACATGAGGGACCCCAGCTCAGACCAGACCATCCAGCCAGTGGTTCAGGCTGAGTTGTCAACTCACACAATCATGTTGTTCTAAACAACGACGTTTTTGGGACGATTTGTTACGTAGCAATAGCTAGCTGCTACACCCGCGGTCACATGATGGTTAAAGGCTGAGTCGGGACTCAAACCCAGGTTAGTGGGAAACACGCTCTCCACTCTGTGTTCTGCCACCCCCAGAAGGGAGCGAGCGGGGCAGAGCCCAGGCCTGCTAAAGATCCCCGCACGTCTCCGCGTTCTGGGGAACCAGCCTCGCCCTGCTGTCCCCCGCCCCGAGGCCTCCTGTCCTCCCCGCTGGGGTCTGGCGGGGACAGAGCCCTGCCTGCAGCCACGGCTTCCGCGGCCTCCACTTTGACCAGTCTTCCCTGCTCGTTTGCACAGTTTGCTCAGAAGTTGGCAGGACCCAAGGTCTCTACACGTACCTATCAGCAGCTGCGATAAAAACCAGCTGTGAGGTTTAAAAATAGCCTCCGCCGGCTGCCAAAATGCCAGGTCCCTGGCTCGGGAGGAGAACGCAACCCCACGGTGGGGCCCCACGTCAGGGAAGAATAACAACTGCCACATGCCCAGGGGCCTCCCGCGCCGGCCCCAGGGGACCTGCTCTGGGAGCGAAAGCCCCTCCGAGAAGCACGGGACAACCAGGCTTCCCCTGGGGAGACACGGCCCGAGAGCCCCAGAGGCCACCTCCGCCCCCCCTTCCCGGCTCTCTTGCCGCCCTCCTCCCTCTCCCCTACCCCCTCTCCCCTCTCCTGGCCTCTGGAATCTGAAGATGAGACCGCCCCCGGTCCTCCCTCACAAGCTCTGTCACCTAAGGCAAGTGACTTCGCCCCTTGAGCCTCAGTTTCCTCACCTGTAACAGGGGAATCCTGCCTCTCTGGGTGGTCCTAAGGGCCCACCCGACAGGGACGGGAGAGCTCAGCTGAGCGGAGCCACCCCAAACCCGCACCTGCCTGACACCCTCGTTTCTTCTCTGGAGAAGAAGACTGACGATGAGGAGGCCCCCTCCCTTCTCCTGTCCTTCTCCCTCCTTCCCGCCCCCAGTCTTCCCGCTGCTCCCCGCACACCCTGGCCCGGCCCCACAGCCCAAGGACAGATGAAGGAATCCCAGAGCCAGGGGCCTATTCTGCCAAGTCCCACGGGTGCAGCCCCGTTGCCCTGTTTGCCCCGCGCCTGGCGGGAAGGAGCCCGGGCCAGACGCGGACATGTCCCCCTGCAGCTCCCACCACAGCCCGGGGGCATTTGGGGACAGGCTCCAAGGGGTGGGCCGGCACGGGACAGAGCACAGCCTTGGGGGTTCAGGGAAGCTTGCCGGTGGGGGTGAAATGTCCACCCAAGGCCCCAGAGGCAAGATTTGAACCCAGTTTTGCTGGCAAATGACAGACACCCCATTCTGTCATCTCTTCTAGCCAGCTTTCCCACTCAGCATCCTTATAGTCCAAGGTCTGTCACACGCTTGCTGTGTGGCCTTAGGTAACTCACATAACCTGAGCCTTGGTTCCTGCGTCTGTAAAACTGATCTAACTGCACTCAGGCCGAATTTGCCCGCAGCTCATTTTTCCTCTGTTCCGAGCATCTAGCACCGGCTCTGGCATGAGGTCCGTGCCAGATACCTCTCTGTTGATTAATTCATTAAAAGGACAAGTTTACTTCAAGAGTGTAGGCGTCTGCTCAGAAGCGCCGCGGTTGGCTGACTCTGAGAACGTCTTCCTCCTCTCGCACTTTAAAAAAGAAGAAACTGCAAGAGACAAAGAGCGCTGGGTTTGTGCAAGAAAAGTGAGGGACGCACCCTGCTCAGAAAGGCCTTGTCGCGGAATCAGAAAGCAGGTGAGCGTGAACTGCTGGCTTCCTTTGGGATGAGTGACCGAGGGCTCCGCGTCTCAGTGGGAACGTCCCAGCCCCAGCGCCGACTCTGATGGACGCCAGCTCCGAGCTCTGACTGCGTTGGCTGCACAGCAAGGTCGCCACGGCTTCTGTGCCAACGAGGTCCCAGCTCTGGGAGACTCCAGTGACCAAGCCAAAGCCTTTCCCCGCCCTGAGAGCAGATGTCACGTGGGGCATCCGGAAGGTTCTGAGCGGAATCCCCGAGGTTCCAACTGAACAGCTGCGAGTTCCCAGCTTCTGTGTGGGTGGTTTCTGGAGACCCCAGAGAACTTTCTGGAATGGCAGGGCTGCCACTAGCAGTGTATGCCCCTAGGGCTGGAGTTGAAGGTAGTGACCCTCTGGGAGCCTCAGGGAGAGGCTCCAGGGCTCTCAGGATGTCCAGGCCCCTGGCCTCCTCCTCCAGGGTTGCCAGCTTTGCCCAGGCTGCCCGTCCGGTGGAGCCAAGCCCAGCCATCCAGCAGGCATCCCGGTCTCGGCCAGCCTCACCCACGGCATCCGGCCAGCACCTGCCACTTGGCTAAAAACAGAAGCTGTCCAACCACGATGGCCTCCAGTCCATGACAACAAGCCTCTCCCCAGCTGCAATAGAGTGGCCGGCAGAGCACTTTTATTAGGGACCTCCCGTCCTGATGCAGGGGCCCTGGCTGCTACCCAGATGGGGGTGGGGGATGCCACTTATAGCCGTCTACAGACCCTTCTTGCCCAGCCTGTCACCTCTGCCACTGCACACTGGGGCCGTGATGAGTCCAGGCCGACAGGCAGGTCTTGGCGCCGCTTGCCCAGATTCCAGGGCCAGGGCTGGAGTGTCTAGTGGGCCCGGTCCAGGGCACACCCCAGCTGCCAGGGAGAGGAGGGGACAGGGCCAGCTTCATGGGCATGACTCGAGTGGTCACAGAGGGGCCCCTCGCAGTTTAATGCTCTACTCCTGCCGTCTTGAGCGTCTCAACCCTTTTTGCGCAAGGGCCCACATTTTCATTTTGCACTCGGCCCCCAGTTCTGGGAGTGGGGCTCTGAGGGCCTGGCAGGTGGGCCCCGTCCCCCCAGGTTCCCAGAACTCATGAAAGGGCTTCACAAATGAGCAGAACCCGACATCCCCCCTCGTTCTCACAACCCCACGGGCCTGCGTGCTGTGCTCAGCACTGGCTGTTGGGCCACACTATCACGGGGGCCTGGGGAGCCACAGGTACACACACCCTCAGTCACATGTGCACCAGCTGGTCACCCCCACCCCCACACTTCCTGTGCTGGGGAGACCTCAGCATGGCCCTCAGGTCCCCCAAGACAGTGGGAGGGCAGGAAGAGTTGGGGAGGGGACATCAGGGACAGAGGGAGAGCCCTGCCTCCCCCATCTCCATGAAAGGAGGGATCTGAGTCCTCCAAGAGCTCGCTGCAGAGCCTCTGACACCTTGTGCCCTTGAATTCCCACTGCCACCCTGACATAGGGCTTCTGTCACACCCATTTTAAGGATGGCAAAACTGAGGCTCTAAGAAGTGACATTGCCTGACGAAACCAAGAGAGGGAGATGTGGCAGCTCCATGCCCCACTGTGGCTCCTGAGACACGACCAGTCCCAGGCCCCCTCCCAGCCCCCAGTGTGCCTGCCCCTCTCTGTCGCATGCCCTGCCTGCCGGGTGTGTGTTCCGGCTGGTTTATTGGGGTGAGGGCCACGGGTGGGGGGCAGGTCGCTGCCCAGGGGTCCCCAGAGTGCATCTCCCCCTCGCCTTCTCTCATGGTTCTGAATGGAACATTCCAAAGTTCTAAAGGGACATTCCTCTCCAAGAGGACCCCGAACTGGAGTTCTCTTTCAAGCCTGCAGAACCACAGTTTGCAGGGGCGGCTGGCCCGGTGCAGAGCAGCGCAGGAGGAGGAGAGGAGCAGCAGGCCTGGGGCCGCCCGCCCGGCAGCCGGGTTTGAGCCTGGCCAGACCCAGCTGCCCAGGCCTTATTTGGTAAGAGCCTGCGCCGGCCCGGCCACTCGGGCTGCCCGCTGGAGGGACACTGGAGGCTCTGAGCAGGCCCGCGTGCTCTCCAGGACTCCCTGCCAGCCCCGGCCAGAGGGTGGCGGATTTGGAGAAGGGAGATTCCCGGGGTCAGGCCAGGGCGGTGCGGCCTCCCGGATCGCAGCCCGGGATGGGAGAGGGATTCCCCGGCTTTTGCCTATATAAGGCCGAGGAGAGGCGGCGGGCGCTGGGGACGGCCCGCAGGCCCTAGAGGTATTGTCTTAAGAGGGCGTTTGGCATCTGGCGCAAAGGCCTCGCATTCTTGTGAAAACCTGGCAGGGAAATTGTTTGACAGCTTTGACAATGTGCTGAAGTCTCCGAGGGGAGCCCGCCCCCTGCAGCAGCCGGGCAGGGGCATGTGCATGTCAGCTGCCTGCCCAGCGGGCGCTTTGGCACCAGGCTGGGAGGGAGCCGAGTGAGCGCCAGCGACCGCCCAGGCTCAGCCTCCTGGTCTGCGTGGGGCGTGTGCCCACCCACAGGTGGGGGTCCTGAGGACGCAGGGAGTGGGGACTGGGTGTTGGGGGCACCCCCAGGGTCCCATCAGCAGAGCTGCCCGTCCCCAGGTCCTGTCACATGCCAGGTGTGGTGAGTGGACTCTGTGTCACCTCACTCGGGCCTCACAAGCCCGAGAAGGTGGACGTTCCTGCCCTCCCTGCTGACAGATGGGAAAGGAAAGGGACGGAAGCCTCCGGGCTCTTTCTCCAGCCAGTGTCCCTTTGCTCGTCCCCTCAGCAAACAGACCCTGAGCTTTGTCCTGGGCCAGGCATGGAGCACCGCAGTGAACCAGCCAAGAGATGGCCTGTCCCGGTAGAGACGGGGAGGGCCTCTCTGTGCAGGTGACCTTTAAGCCGAGGCCCGAAGAGGAGAAGGGGAGAAGGGGGTGGAGCTCCGTGGCCGGAAAGAGCCGTGCAAAGGCCCTGAGGCAGGGAGGAGCCTGGGCCAGGCCAGCAGGAGGCCAGGGGGCTGCAGCGGAGTGGGAGGGGCCGTGGGAGGAGACCGGGTCAGAGGTCACTGGAGCTTCAAGGGCCTGTCGGGTTTTATTCCCAGCCGTGTGCGGCTGCGTTTGAAGCAGGAGATCCGATGACGTAAGCACATGTGCCCTCGAGTACCAGACGCTACACTCTGCTCAGCGCTGCAGGTTCGTTTTCCCGTCTGAGTCCCCTGCCCACGTCCCTGTGAGGGCTGGAACCCGTACGCCCTTAAGCCCGCTTCACTAAAGAGGTAAAACGACTCCCCAGTCACTAACGAGGGATGGGACCGGGACTCCGCACTCAGCCCTGTCTGGTGCCAAAGCCAGGCCTGGTGCAGAGCCCTTGGGCGGCCGCACTGGAGGGGAGCACGTTGTCCTGGGTGGCAAATCCTGTCCCCTCACCACCAGCTGCCACCCCCCAGCTGCTCCCTTTCCCTCCCCCTGCTTGACCAACTTGCGCTGCGTTGCCAGGACTTTACCGTTTTAGAACTGAAAGTCACACCCCCAGGAACCCCCTAGGCTCTGGGCAAGGCAGGACAGTCGGCCGCCAGCCCTGGCCAGCGGGAGGTGAGGGAGGGGTGAGGACACAGGTGCCCTCCCTGCTAGGCTCTCCCGAGCACCTGGCGCCACGCCCGCCCCTGCTGTGGGGGGAAGGCAAACAGCAGCCAGCGCCAGGACAACCCTTCCAGTGGCTGGGACAGCACAACAAAGGGACGCAGTGGGGGAGGGGTGCCCAGTGAAGCCGAGAGCAGCGGGAACCGGCCCGGGAACCGGCCCTGACAGGAGGGCTCTTGCCCTAGCCAGAAACTCGGGGTCACACAGGCCTCCTTTGACCCCAGGGGCTCCATGCCTCAGGATCTACACAGTGGGCGAGCACCGGTAGGCGCGGCAGCCGGGGCTGGATGCCAGGCTCCGCGCGCAGAGCTGAGCCCACCGTCACCCGGGATCTCGGGCACCCTTGGCAAGAGGGGCTGTTTCTTTGTGCAGACAAGGAGCGAAGCCCGGAGAGGTTGAGACAGCTGCCCTGGGTCACACAGGTAACCACAGAGCAAGGATTAGAACCCTCTGCTTCAGGCCCCCCCCAGCAGGGGGGCAGTGTTCTGCAGGGGTGGGGAGCGCGGGCTCAACTCCAGGCTCCACCAACTACAGATCCCTCGACTCCGGCAAGCAGCTGCCCCTTCGGGGCCGGTTTCGCACCTATAAAGTAGGGGAAGCGGTGGTGGCCACCTCGTGGGGTTGGCCGTTTACCCAACAAATATTAATATTTATTAGGCATCTACGCTGTGCCAGGTGCTGCTCTAGATGTTGAAGATACAGCAGAGAACCAAACAGACAAAAGTCCCTGCCCAGAGTTTGGAGTATAAGGGTGGGGGACGCAGATAAAACATAACCATCTATGCCCGGGGAAGGACACAGATATTTACGGCCCCTTGTCATACTCACTCTTGGCGGCCCTCTCAAAACCCATTCCCTATTTGTTCCTTTGCTAGCAAAATATAAATTTTGTTGGGCCAGCAACATGCCTTGCCCAAAGGATGAATCCCAATTGTTCCAGTCATAGCCGTCCTCTGCCAGAGACTTGCTTTCCCAGGCTCCTTTGCTGGTGGTAGCCATGTGACACAGTCCCAGCCATTGAGATGTCTCTCTGCTGTCCTGCTTGTGCTACTTGGAGGTCAGGAGCCCTGGAGCAGTGGCAGCTGTTTTGTGACCATGAAGCAACTGGCAAAAAGATTAAAAGTCAACATACTGAAGGTGACTGAGCAGAAGTATGGAAGGAAGGGAAGGGGCTGGTGAGACCCATACCATCTGGAGTGATCTTGTCAGGGGCCAAGGAGAGGTTGAAGAGAAACAGCTTCTCTCTGTGCCCCGTGTGTGCTCACACAGAGCATGCTGTGGACTGTGGTGTCCCCCGTTGCCAACACACTCATCTAGGCCAATCCCATTCTGTAGAGTTGGGGAGGCTGGAACCCCAAGAACAGGAGTCACATAAACACTACAGCAGCCTCAGACCAGTGTCGCCTGGGTGTGTCTCCTCCTGTCCCCTTTTCAGGAGGCAGAGGATTCCCAAGCTGTGCCCTGTGCCAAGAGCATTACCAAATTTCACAATTACCTTTAAGTCGCAGGGGCCTGGAGCTTGGGCTGTCCCTCCAGCACCTACCTGTGACCTCGACACCACTGGCACCTTCCCAGACAGAAACACTAGAGTTCTGGGGCATCGGTTCAACTCCCATTAAAGCAGTGTGAAGGGTGTGACTCGGTTCCTTGGGCGGATACAGAGAGTGTGAGCTGGCGGGTCCCTGGGCTGGGCCTGGCCACCAACGCAGGTCTCTGAGGATGGTGGCTCATCCGCATTCCAGAACCGCAAGCTGGGGCATGCCTCCTGGGCAGCGGCTCCTGTTGGCTGCCAGGCAGAAGGGCAAAGAAGTCCTTTTGTCTTCGGACACATCCCGGTGGCAGCACACCCCAGCAGCGGCACATCACTGCCCCTTCAGTGCATAACTGACTCTGCCTCTGCATTGCCCAGGAATAACCGGGAGGACGGGTGCCAAGCGCCAGGCGCAGCTGCCCGGGTTCGAACCTTCGCTCTCTGCTTACTGCCTGCGCGGCTGTGGAGGACGGGCTGGACTCCATTTGTCCCCTAGTCATCTGTAAAATGGGGACACAGAGTGGTGAGAGGATCAGAGCTAGAAAGCGTTCTGCACTTCAAATAGCGTGAGCACTCCCAAGTGATAGCACAGGATGTCTGGGTTTTTTAATTTTTTCCACATCCCACTTTTACATAATGCCACTATGAACACTTTTGTCCCTAAGAGTTATTTCTGTGGATACAGCACCCCACCTCCAGATGACATGGCTGGTCAGAAGGTCGTACGTGTTCATGTTCGCTGGTTTCATGCAGACAGATGGATCTTCAAAATCTGAGCCTGTTCACAGCAAAGTTGTGTCATTTTCCCCACATCCCTGCCAGCAACGGGCTTTATCACTTTACAATATTTTTTCATTTGACCAGCAAGTCTGTGAATTCTTCCATGTAACAGTCAACTGTCTGTATTTCCTCAGGGATAACCGGTGTGTTCGCCTCCTTCGCTTGTTCCCCAAGAGGTGTCTGCAGCCGTCAGTCGTGCCGTCGGCTGGCAGGTCCGCACTGGGAGCATCTTCCGAGCAGGAGGAGGCGGGGAGAGCCTGAAGCTGGGAAGATGGTGAGAGCCTCCCCCATCCAGGCCTCCCCTGCCTTCCCTGCATCCTGAGCCTGTGAACGGAGGAAATCCTGTCCCAGGATCAGGACGGCAGGCAGGTGACAAACTGAAGTGCACCGAGGCTGAGGACGAAGAAAGGGCCAGTTGATTGTGTTCTTGGAGCAACAGGCCGGTCAGTGAGGTGCAGGCGTGGCAGGTGCCTTCCCTGATCCAGCCACTGCCCCTCCCCCGACTCTCCTGAGAGCCCCTAATGAAGTCAGGACAAACCACTCCATCCACTGAGGACACCAGGTGACTACATGCCTGTGTTCCTGAAGCGCTCGGGCACCTAGATGCCACATTAGCAAGAGGCCCAGGACCTCTTTCTTGAGTCCTCTCTACTTTGAATCATCCAAGGACCCCAAAGCCTTCCTCATCCCACAGGTGGGGGCAGGGACCACCGCCAGACTTCACTACTGCTATGGCATCCTGCCGCCACACGAGGGCGCTGCTGAAGACGCGTGTGGAACAGTCCTGTGGACACGTGTTCCCTCTGCACTGGGTGCTTCCATGCTGGCTGGACCCTGCCGGGTTTCTGAGGTCACTCACACCTGGGATTGAGTTTACAGCTTTCATGGGTTGCTGGTTTTTTTTTTTTTTTTTTTTGAGACAGTCTCGCTCTGTTGCCCGAGCTGGAGTGCAGTGGCGTTATCACAACTCAAAGCAACTTCACACTCCTGGGCTTAGGCGATCCTCCCGTCTCAGCCTCCCGATTAGCTGGGACTACAGGTGGGCACCACCATGCCTGGCTAATTTTTCATACTTTGAGAGGAGGAAACTGGATCCCTAAAAGAGTGATTTTTTCCAAAGTCACCAGCCAGTCAGTGGCCAGTTCGAGTCTGAAGCCCAGTCTCTGGGCTCCCGGTCCAGGGCCCCCAGAGCCTTTGCGTTTAGTGGCTGTCAGCAACACTCCTCTTCAAGTCCCCGAAGCCCTGCAGGACCTGCCACCCGCTCCCCCATGGTCTCACTCGCTCACCACCTGCTGGCCACTGGCCCCAGTTCCGGTCTCAGATGCACAAACCGTCCCCACCCCGCCTTTGAGCTCCCTTTCCCGAGTTCTCCTTGGATCTTCCCAGGGAGGTCCCTCGTCACTCAAGCCTCTGCTCGGTGTCACCTCCGCTCCAAGGCCTTTCCTGACCTCTCCCCATTATGCTCCTTGTCAACAATGCACTTGTCACTTGCTGGGTGGCACAAGGGGTTGGGTGGGGGAGGTGTTTTGCAGCAGTTCCTTGCCCCGCCTTGTGCCACCCAGCAGGGTGAGCTTTAGAAAACCACACAGCTGCTGTCACTGTAGACTCAAAAGTGTCTGGTGGTCCCTCTCGATGCTTGGCATCCACACCCACCTTGTGCCCACGGGGACCCTGCAGGGCCGGCCCCCACCTGCGACACTGGCACCTGCCGTGCTCACTGCCTAAGCTCTCCTGGGTCTTTTCCCATTCCAGGCCCTTCCACACCCTCGGGGCCGGCAGAAGCCCCCCTGCACCCCTGGAGCTGCCCCCACCCCAACAGCCCTCCCAGTCTACCTCCGGGACTCAGCGTCCTCACTGCCTTTTCTTAAATTATCGTGTTTCTGTTGTTTTAATTTTTTATGTGTCTACTTCCGTCTCCCTCATTAGACTGCAGCCCCAGGAGGCCAGGGGCCTTGTCTTGTTCCCTGTCGTGTCCCCAGAGTCAGGAACAGCACCCGGGCCGTGGAAGACCCTGGGGAACACCAGGTCCGTGAATGAACAAGTGACGTGGGCATGGGCTTCCCTCCGTCCTGGGACGGCTGCGGGCCGGGGCCAGGGCAGGCTGGAGGAGTCCCGGGACCCCGGCCTCGGTGGGCCTCAAGAGCGCCGCACTCAGCCTGAGACCTGCAGGCCCCTTGGCCTCGGCTTCTTGGGAAACAGGTGGAAATTTCCCTGCCCAGGTCGGAAGCAGCTGCAGGTCCGGCCACACCCCAGCCTGGCCCAGCCCCAGGCGAGGCCCAGGGTCTAAATATAGCAGGTGGAGCGTGAGAGGCCCGCTGCTTCTCTGGTGAGAGGAAGTGGCTGCTCTGATTAAAGCCCCGGGGTTTGTTCACCCCTGAGTTGCGACAGTCCTCTCCACCCCCCGGGAAAGGAAATGTGGTGAAATGAACAGGCCTTTCGAAAAGGCCAAAAGGCTGCACCCACGAGGCAGGTGGCCGCTGGCTCCCGGCCGGGTGACGTCTGCGAACCTGGCTCTGCACCCCAGGGGCCGTGTCCCCTTAAGTGAACCCTAACCTCCCTGGGTCTCAGTTTTAACAGAAAGGGGGTTGGGCCAGATTGAATATTCAAAGCTGGGGTTGCCGGGAGTTGCCTGGGTCAGGTGCTCCCTGGTCTCAGTTTCCTATCTGCAGAATGGGTTGGTAAGAACCATGCCTGTGACAGAATCGCTGGGCAGAATCAGGGAGTCTGTGTGGCTGCTGCTCTAAGACAGGGCTGGCACATGACGAGGATTCAGCAGGTGTTTGCCGTCACCGATGGCGCGGGGTCCTGTGCAAAATGAATGCAGAGCTCCTGGCTGAAAAGTTATCCAGAATTTCAAAATGGTGACAGCAGAGCACGAAACGCAGCACGGGCCCTTCGAGTCCTGCTGTGGCCATTGTCGCCACACTACTCCCATCAGAGGAGCCTCGGGAGCCCATGGGGCAGGGTGCGGGCCCTGCAGAGGGGTTTCACCTCCCGCTCCAACCCCGCGCGCACCCACTCCCCTGTGTGGCTCCGTGGATGGCTCCATTGACCAAGGCGGGGAAAACAGCAGAAAGGTAAAGACGCGGACGCCGCTCAGCGGGGGATGGGTGCCACAGCCTGAGCCCCGGGGGGGGCGGGGCGGCGGCTCCTTCCAAGAGCGGGCCCCTCCTCACGACCCTCCTCCCTGGACCTCAACGTGTCGCCAAGTGGGAAACACAAACTCACAGCACCGCACACAGTACGAGTTGTCTCAACAGTGCACACAGAACAACGGTCACCACTTGGCTGTCACCTGCACAGGGGACCCCACAGGAGGAGGCAGCTCTACTCCTGGTATCTTTTTGTTTCAAAAAGATTGCAGTGCTTTAAAAAAGCATGAGAGCAGGTGGAAGAGAAAATAATAGCTGTTCTCTTGCTAACATCCTGCGAGTAAGGAGCCCAGGAAACACTCAGCATTCACTGAGCACCTACTATGTGCCTCACAGGGGGTGGGTTCCAGGGCAACATAATGAAAACAAGCGCTCTCCCTCCAGGAGGCCCCAGCCTGACAAGCGGAGGAGGCAGGGGCTCTTGTGTCCCATGTTCTGTGCTGGGACCCTACACAAGTGATGCCACCTGGTGTGGGGCTGCTACTTTCTTGTTCTTTCAGGAAAGCTGAGGCTGGGGTATGTTTTCCTCCTGTAGGAGGATGGCTGGAGTCTGCAGGAATTTGCCTACAGGTGCTGAGGGCTGCCATGTCAGGGTGGCACCTGGCGGGTGCATTCAGGCACAGTCAGAGGTAGAAGGGGAGCCCTCCAGGCTGCCCCAACCGCAACTGAGCTCCTTGGATGAACGAGAGGCATCGCCCCAAATTTTCAGCAGCCTTTGCTGGTGAGGTGCAGGCGCCTGTGCCCTTGCGAGGGGAAGCAGCCTCAGCTGGAGCTGCCACCCTCTCTGGAGACTTCAGCAGCCTCTTTGGCATATGATGGAGAGGACAGGATGGCACCAGGCAGGGCCAACCAGCCCCTTCCCCGGGCCCAGGGCTTATCCGGAAGGGGCCGAGTATGTGCTCTTGGTGGGACAAGCATGACGAGCAGTTCCTCTGCCCTAGAGCAGGTCTCCCCTAATTTCTGTCTCCTTCGTTTGCTTAAATTTTTATTTTGAAGTAATTTTAACTTACAGAAAATGTGCAAAGATAGTACAGAGAGTCCCATAAACCCTTCATCAGCTTCCTTAATTAGTTGTTTAGAGACAGGGTCTCACTCTGTCACCCAGGCCAGAGTGCCGTGGCGCCATCACAGCTCACTGCAGCCTGGAACTCCTGGGCTCAAGCGATCCTCCTGCCTCAGCCTCCCGAATAGCTGAGACTACAGGTGCGCACCACCACGCCCAGCTAGGTTTTCTTGTTGTTGTTCATTTTTTATACAGACAGGGTCTTGTACGTTGCCCAGGCTGGTCTCGAAGCTTCCTTAATATTAACATCATACAGAACCATGGGGCAATTACCAAAACTAAGGAATTCACATGGAAGCGATCCTGCTAACCAGACGGTGGACCTCATTCTGGCCCTGCAGCTGCCCCTGTGTCCCGGGGCCCCATGCAGCCCCACGGCCAGGGTGGTCCTGACGCATTGGAAGGCTGTTAGGCACTTTACAGGCCCTGCCTCAATCCGGGCTTGTCCGATGTCCTCTCGGGCTGTAAGATGCGATATAATTCACTTCCATACCACATGCCCTTTTGAAGCGAACAATTCTGCGGCTTTTAGGATATTCACACAGTTGTGCCTCCGCCATCGGTGTCTAGTTCCAAAATGATCCCACCAGCCAGAAGGGGATGCGGCGCCCGGACGCCCCCTGCTCGCCTCCGGCGCTGTCTGCCGGCTCTGCCTGTGTCCTAGTTCCGTTTTCCTCGCGGTTCGTTTGTGTCTGTGCTTCCGAGTCCCTCTGGTCTCCTGCGCGTCCCCACGCGAGACCTCCCCGCCGTTCTCCTGTTGGCCTGTCGGCTCTGTGCGGGGTTCTCTCCCTCGTCATTCTGAAGGCGACACAGGCACAACCCAGGACATCACATGAACGGGGCCACGCTGTGCTCAGTGCTGTGAGGGGACATTCGGGGTGGGGACGGTGGCAGAAGGATGAGGACTCTGCACCGGATGCGCCATCTCGGGGCCTCTAGATGTGGAAGCCAAACCCGAAGGCAGGGACAGCAGCCTTGGGGGCCCCGCTGGAAGACGTCTGGGCTGGGGCCAGAGCCGGCAGGAGCGAAGGCCCTGAGGCGGAGGGAGGCCGCCCTGTGAGCGGGACCCCAAATGCCAGCCCAGGCTGGGCTCACTGGCTCTGAGGCTAGAGCCCCTGCCAGGTCACCAGGCCTGTGGTGAACAAGAAGCTGTGAACCTCAGAGAACTTTCCAGCACCCCAGTGGGGCCAGGCCATGTGCTCATCGCTGGGGACCCTGAGCTGGGCACAGCCCCACCCCTGCCTCGGAAGAAGCCTGCAGCAGGAAAACACGACCTGGACTCCAAAACGTTGAGGTCTTTCCTTCCTGTATCCCGCTGTCACATGCCGGGCAACGTGCAGGAAACCAGCACCACGGGTGGACATGGGTGGCACGGCCCCACGGGGCTCAGCCTGTGGAAGGAGAAGCAGCCTTCCTGCTCGGCCACCACGCCTGGGCTCCCCTGCATACCCTGGGCAAGCACAGATGGCCCTCGAGGGGCCAGTTTGTGTTCACAGTGCAGTTTCTAGAGCAGAATGACATGGATTCAAGCGCCAGCTCTGTTGGTTATTAGCTGAGGGGCCGTGGACATGTCACTCACCCTGTCTGAGCCTCAGTTTCCTCCTCCGTAAAGTGGGCTGCTGTGAGCGCTAAAGGATACAGCGTCTGTCAAGCGCCGAGCTCCCGCGGAGCCTCCTTGCCCGGCGCTGAGTTTATTGGCCAGACGGTGGTGGTTCTCCCAGGCTGGTGGGGACAGCGCCCAGGCCAAGGGGATCCCAGGCAGGCTGGGCACCAGGGCGTCCTTCCCCAGGGACACGGTCTAGGCGGCTGGGGGAGGGCAGCTTGTTCAGTGGCTGGATCCTGGCCTGTGTCCTTAAGTCACCGCAGGCAGCCCCCGGCTGGCTGGCTGGCTGGTGCCCAGAGCCCGAGGAGCCTCATTTGTGATGCAAATGGATGGCTAAGGCTGCAGGGCACATGTCCCAGCCAGGACCCCCTGGGAGCTTTTACTCTGAGCAGAGCTCCAGGGGAGGAGGAGGCGGAGGAGGAGGGTGCCTCCCAGCCAGCCCCAGAGACCTTTCTGGGTGGGTTGAGGGGAGAAAGGACCCCAAAGCAGGGGTGACACGTTCCTGGCAGCCGGCAGGGAGGGCTGGGGCCCCGGGCATGAGTGGGAAAGCCTCGGCTGGCAGAGTGCTGGGTCCTCCTGGAACCCGGAGGTCATCTCACCAGGCTCGCGCTCTGATCCTTCGGGAAGCAGGGCCACGTCACACCCGCCACCTCCTGACCCTGCCCCGCTGAGTCTCCAGCCCCTCCACCCACGCCTGCCAAGCTGCTGCCACACAGATCTGTCCCCGGCTCTTCCCACGGCTGCTCCCACTGCCTAGAACGGAAGCCATGCTTCCGCCTCAGCCAGTGCCTGGACGCGCCTGGACGTGGGCTCTTCCTTGAGGCTATCGAAGCTTTAGCTCAAGGCCCTAGCCCTATTTTGATGCATATAACTGTATCTTCTTTTTCTTAAAGACCATGCCCCAAACTGTCTAAGCCTTCAGGCCTTTCGAAACCTGGGTCTGCCCCCAGTGGCAGGAAAATGTCCCCTGACATCTTCCTCCCCAGCTGCCTGAGAGCTGGATAGGTCACGTCCCCGACAGGTGGTCCATTATTCAAAGGACATTTGTGGAGCGCCTATTAGGTGTCGGGCACTTTTCTAGGTACTGGGGATGGAGCAGCAAGAGAGACAGACAGAAGGCCTGCCACGGGGACTTACACCCACGGGAGCACACGCAAGTCACGCGCAGGCGTTAGGCCACGGGAGTGCAGGTGGGGAGGGGTGGGAGAGCTATGGTGAAAGGTAAAGCAGGGGCGGGGCTGCGACTCTGATGCGAGGCCTTCAGTGAGAAGGTGAGACCCGGTCACCTGGGGGCAGAGGGGACAGGACCTGAGCAGGAGCACGCCCTGGAGGGCTCAGCACTTCCCAGTGGCATTTATCAGACTGAAATTGGATAATTATTCCCGCGATGACTTACATTTTCTGCTTTCCCACTAGACCTCATATTTGGTGAGTGTGCAATAAGGAAATGGGGACAGAATGAATGGATGGATGGATGGATGAATTTGGCGGGAAAGGCTGGGGCTGGCGAAGCTGTAATGGAGCCCCCACCTGCGGCAGGACGACTGCTCCACACCACCCCACAGGCTACTGTGTCCGTCAGTGCCAGGGGGCCAGGGGTGGCAGGGGGAGGAAGGAGGGTGGTGTAGCGGTGAGGCAGGGGGAGTGGTGGTCAGCAGGAGGCCCAGGGACGTGGCTCCTGCATATCAGGAAAGGGCTCCCTCCCCGCCTCCCCAGGGACAGGGGCTCCGTGGGCACCTGCAGGAGAGACCTAGGCCCGGCGCGGTGTCCGGGCGGGCGGCAGGCTTGAGCAAGTGAGCGCAGAGCTGGGAAAGAGCAGGGAAGACCCACGGTCGCCCCAGGTGGGTTTGGGGCCTATGTCAGCCCCCACTGGAGACCCCAGAAATAACAGCGAGACCATTTCAGGAGGCCAAGGTTCTGCTGGGTCACTGAATTTGGGAGAAGACTCCAGAAAGCATGGCCTGAGACCCCGCACCCGCACCCGCTCCCGGTCCTGGTGGCACTGGTGTGTGAGGACCCAGGGAGGGTGCACACAGCAGGTGCTCGCTGCCGAGGCAGGCAGGGGAGCCTGATGGCGCAGCAGGCTGGGGCTGCCGCCGCCGCCATCCCAGGCGAGGGTGCTGGCACACACCCCACTGGTGCCGTGGAATCCCACGCAGCTGACACCAAGAAAGAGCGAGCGCTGCGTGTGCGGAGGGGCGTGGTCACGCTGTGTTTAAGGGGAAAGGGACAGGTGCCTTGCAGGGTGAACGGCCCGTGCTTGGTTTGGGGGAGAATAAACACGGTTGTGCAAAACGCAGCGTGTCCCAACCAGGGCACTGGGCGCGTCAGGGGCAGAGAGCTGGAAGGGGCCAGGCTGGGAGGGAGACTTCTCGCTACAACCCCTGCTACCCAGTCAACGCCGAGGTACGGAGCAGCTAAGTGTCTGTGTAAAAGCACCGTCGCTGTCAGCAGCAGGCGGCTGCCGGCTGGAGCCTGGAGAGCCAGGGGACAGGGGTGCACGGGGGACCTGGGGCTGCCCCTGCAGTGGGGCCTGTCTGTCCTCCCCTCTGTAAGCCAACCTCCCAGCCACCGTGTCTCCACCAAGGAACAATGATGCTGCCCCTTGTCCAGGCCGGAAGGGCTCAGCGGACGCAGCTCGCAGGGCCCCGGTGCCAGGTGGAAACCTCAGGGAGGCGATTCCGGAAGTGAGAGGGGAAGTGAGAGCGGAAGTCCTGCTGGCGACGTCGCTGGTGTCTGGCTCAACTACTGAGGGTGCAGTGGTGGTGGGGGAGGGGAGAAGGCAGCCAGGGAGTGCTCCGAGCCCGGGCACGAGCTCCCAGTGCCCAGAAAGTTGCTGTGCCAAAGCCTTTGCCAGCATCTGTTTTGAAGGGGACAGGGGATAAGAGTTCATCCCCGCCCAGGCCCTGCCCACCCCACAGCCTGGACATCCTCTGTCTCGCCACAGCTCTGCCCTCCCTGCAGTTCCCCAGCCTGGCCAAGCACGTCCAACCACGAGGCACTGGCACGTGCTGTCCCCTCCTCGTACGACTGCTTCCCGCCGAGGCTTCCCTGGACCTGCCGCTCACCTGGACCCTCCCGATTCCCTCCATCCGTGCACCTGCCCGCTCCCTTTACCCTCCTCCCGGTCTGTAACTCCGTAGTGAACGGTGACTGCCCGGAGGGCAGGAGCCACGTCCGCCTTTCACTGCTGCACCTGCAGTGACGGGCACGGAGAAGAAGGTTGGGCACCATGTGTGGAAGGAACAAAGGGGAATGGTTGGGGCTCAATGTGCTGTCACTTAGGGGGAAATATTCAGTGATTCTGAAGCATGTCAAAGGAAGAGCCAGAGTCCCACACAGGGTGGGAACTTAGAGAAAAAAATTAAAGAAAAAAGAGTTTCCTGAAAGGAGATTAAATTTGTTTTAGGCACCATTGGAAGGGAGGCACATCTTCTTTTTTATGGACTAACCCAGAGGGTGGCAGCCAGGGGCCACCCATTAAGCCTGGGCAACCAACATAGGCTGAGAAACCAACATAGGCTGAGAAATAGGGAGAATATGAATCCTTATAACAATGTTTGAGCAGCTGGATCCAGCCATTCCTGAAGCCAGAATTTTTCAGCCGCATGAGCTAATCAAGTTCAATCATTTTCTAGAAAGAAGGCAAATCAATCAAGATTCTTTCCATTGCAAACGACAGAAAATCGAAGTCTAACTGCTGTGCTGGGCAGAATAATGCCTCCCACCCAAGAAATGCATGTCCTAATCTCTAGAACTCATGAATACGTAGTTACCTGACAAAAGGGATTTTGCAAATGTAATTAAGGTTATGGACCTTAAGATAGGGAGAGTATTCCGGATTATCCACATGGGCTCAATCTAATCACGTAAACCCACAGCAGCAGAGAACTTTCCCCAGCTGGAGGCAGAAAGGGGCATGCAGGAAAAGAGAATTTGAAGAGATTCACAGTGTGGGTGGGAACGACCCACTGGTGCTGGAGGGGCCGCAGAGAAGCATGGGAAGGAGGGGGTCGCCGGCGGCTGTCCGGAGCTAAGACCAGACCCAGCCGACACCCAGCAAGGAGTGGGGACCTCAGTCCTGCAACACGGAACTGGATGCAGCCAGCGCCTGGATGAGCCTGGACGTGAGCTCCTCCGCAGAGGCTCCGGTAAAGGACTCAGCCTTGGGAGGCCCCACGCTGAGGCCCCAACTGGGTCATGCCATCCCTGGAGTTTGGACCTACAAAATCGTGACGTAACAGATGAGTACTGTCTGAAGCTACTAGGTCAGTGATGGTTTGGTAACAGAAAACCAATACACTGGTTTAATGACATAAGAGAATTGACTGGCTCTCTCCCTGCTCTACTTTCAGGAATGGCTGGATCCAGCAGCTTAAACATTTTCATCAGGGCTTGATTTCTGTTTCCTCCACCCTGCTACCTCCTAAACTGCTTTCATGGTCAGGCTCCATGGGGTTGCCCTGGCAGCTTCAGACCTAACCCCCGACAGGTTAAAGTTCACAAAAAAGGGGCCCTGCTTCTCTCTCGGCCTTCCTAGCACAAGCCTCATGGTATCTCACTGGCTGTAATTGAGCCCTGTGCCCATTCCTGAGCCAATCACCGAGGCCAGTGGCATGCAATGCTCCTATGAGCCAGGTCTGAGTCAAATCCCCCAGCCCCACCCTGTGGAGGAGGGGTGGATCTGGACCCACCCGAGCCCTGGGGACTGGGAGCAGGGCAGGGATAGCCCCACAAGCTTGCACATGTTACAGGGAGTCTGGTGAGCAGCCAGAGTGGCCACCTGCATGCACAAAGGGGCTTGCGGGAGGTCCATTCTGGAAGAGATTTGCCTTGTTTTACTTTCTGCAGGGTGACCTGGGTGGAAAAGCACCCCCAGGCCCCCAGGCGGCCCCAGCAAATGACTCGGAACCCCCAGAAAACCCCCAGCCTGGGAGCCCTGGCCATGGTCCCTGGCCCCCGGGCCGCTAAGGAGCAGGGAAGCCTTCTGTTGCTCAGAGGCAGGCTTTATCGGGACACAGAGTAAATAAACTGGTATTTATACCACGGCCCCACAGAGGGGCCACTTGGTTCTGAGGCAAATATGGTCTAAACTGAATTCTGCGGCCCTCGGAGGAGAACGAGGCTGTCCCAAGAGGAACCAGGAGGGGGGCCTCACCTCCCACCCTCCCGTGTCTTTGAACTCTCCCAAGAACTCCTGAGGGCACGGATGGGGGTGGGGCCTCTGGTCTGTCATCCACACGGCAGCCAGCAAGGCCTTTAAACACCGAGGCAGTTCACATGCTCCTCTGTTCAAAACCCTCCAATGGCTTCTCCTTTTGTGCAGGAAATTAAACCCACACTTCCTCCCCTGACCGCAAGGCCCTGTGTGATCTGCCCCAGCTTCCCTCTGACCTCTCCCACCACCCTCCCCTCCAGCCACAGTGGACACCTCTCTGCTCCTCCAATATGCCAAGTGGAGCCCTGCCCCCGGGCCTTTGCACCTGCCGTTCCCCTGGCTTCATTCTCTCAGCCTGCACATCACAGCCTCTCCACGTGCCTCCTTCCAGCCTTCGTTCTAGTGTCCCTGCCCCAGCGAGGCCTTCCCTGAACCCTTGTAAACTAGAAACAGGCACCTCCTCCGCTCTCTGTCCCATCCACTGCCCTTTGCCTTCCTGCCCAGCTCTTGTCACCGTCTGATGTACAATTCTGAGTTCCTTGTTCAGGAGAGCAGTATGCTCCCTGAGGACGGGCACAGTGTCTGTTTTGTCCTGGCTGTGTCCCCAGCCCCTAGAACGGCATTGGCACATTGCACATGCTCAGTAGACATCAGTTATGCTCCTTCCTAACAGTTTCCAAGACGGTGGCCCCTCTGCAGCTCCTCTGCATGACTCCTTGGCAGGCATCCTGGGGCTGCCCAGGGCATCACTGACACTCCTCATGGTTAGTGGTTTATTTCTTTATCTTTATTTTTTTTAATGATTTTTTTCTCACTAGCTTTTGTTCTAATGGTCAGTGGTTTTAAAAAGGAGCCATTGCTGTCCCCAGTTCAGTCCCCTGCCTTTCATGCCCACTGTCCCCTGAGCCAGCTCTGGAGATGTGAGGGGTCAGTGATGCCACCATCCCAAGAATAACTGTGCAAACCCTGTCTGCAGGAGGTGGGCCCAAACCACCTGTCCCTCTGAGACACCAGCCAAGGTGGGAAATTTTTCCAAAACTTACTCTCTGTTCACTGACTACATGCCGGGTCTACACTGGGGGCTGGGAGTTCCCAGGGGAGCCCAGTACACAGGGCACAGAAGGTGCCAAAAGACCAGAGAGACAGGGTCAGCAGATCATGCTGGAAGCCCAGGAGAGGGCCAAATTAATCCTGAAAACAAAATTTACAGAACATTTTCTGGAAATGGTGCATTTGAACCAGGTCCCCAAAGGTAGATTTTTAAGACATTGTATGACTTTTGTGTATTGCTTACTCAATCTAGAAGCTTCTTTCCTAAGTCTCACTGTCATCTGTTTCACTTATCTATTGCTACATAACAAACTACTGCAGAATTTAATGGCTTAAAACAACCACC
This sequence comes from Lepilemur ruficaudatus, assembly GCA_963574885.1. Classification (NCBI taxonomy): domain Eukaryota; kingdom Metazoa; phylum Chordata; class Mammalia; order Primates; family Lepilemuridae; genus Lepilemur; species Lepilemur ruficaudatus. Next base: position 50,306 of record CAUYRT010102759.1, on the reverse strand, counting down.
ATTTTATTATTGCTCATGATTCTGTGGGATGGCTGGGCTCAGCAGGGCGGTTCTCTCCTCATGCTGTTGGCAGTTGTCTGGAACTCAACTGAGCTGGGGCATATGAAACAGTGCACTCCCAGGGCTGGTCAGGGAGGGAGGGAAGGCTGTGTCCTTCCCTCATTCCAGGTAGGCTTGGGGCCTAGTTCCTCTCTGCATGGCCTCTGCAGATGGTCTCTCTATGGGATCTCTCCATAGGGCAGCTGGATTCTCATAAGGTGGTTTAGGGCTCCCAACAGGTAGAAGCAGAAGCTGCGAGGCCTTCTTAAGGGTCAGGCTGAGAACAGGCACACCATTTCCACTGTGAGCATCAGTCACAGGCCAGCAGGTTCAGGAGAGGAGACCCAGGCTTCTCCTTTCAATGGATGGAGTGGCAAAGAATTTATGGCCATCTTTAGTCCAGCACATCATGCTTCACATCTCGGCCTGAGGGCACGTCCTCTGGGAAGCCTTCCCTGGTCCTCGGATCCAGGAGAGGTTCTCTGCCATGGACACTTGGGTTCCTTTCCTTCAGAGCATGTCTTCCTTGGTAGGATTCATCCACCAGTACGATTATTGGCAGACCGCCCCTTGCACAACTCAGCGGCCCCATTCATTCTGTCTTTCATTGCGAATTTTGCCTCATAGCACCCCCCAGCCACTCAAATGCTGTCCCCAGGGTTGTGCCAGGCTGCAGCCCCAGTTGTCACTATTAACTGTCTCCCTGACCAGCCTGTGTGCTCCATGAGCAGAAACCCTGGCTACTGCCCATGGGGTCCCCAAGTCAGGGCCCACCTCCTCTTTCTCAGATGAGTCACCTCTGCTGCAGTCTCATACAACTTGCACGACGCTTTACAGTTTGTAAATCAACCTGTTGTCTTATCGGACCCTCCCAGCAGCCCTGTAGCAGACAGAGCCAGCATCATTGACCCTCACTCCACAGATATGCAGCCCGAGGCTGGAAGAGGAAGCCCGTTGCCTCACAGGCTGGCATCGGGGGACCACACAGGACCCTTCTGGCTGCAAATAACAAAAATCCCCACCAGCAGGGATGCAATGAGCCAAACACATCATTTTCCTTAGTGCAAACACAGGGTGGAGGTGGCAGTTCCAGCGCAGGTCGACTCCAGGGCCTAGGAGACGTCATCACACCAGACTCACTGCTCTGCTCTGCCTTCTCCATGAGTCACCTTTGTCCTCCGGCTTGTCCCCTCATGGTCATAAAGAGGCTGCTGTTGCTTCAGAGGCCACAGCTGATCTGACACTGTCCAGGGGAGGAAGAGAGGCCTGTGTCCACTTCTCCCCAGCAGGAGGCCTGTCACAGAGTCCCCCAGCAGCCTTTCCCCGCGTCTCAGTGGCCCAGCACCATCACGTGTCCTCCCAGCCCCAGCCCACGCGAGAGAGGCAAGTAACTAGCTTGGGCCACCCAGGCCTCCCCCTGCAGTGAGGAGGCGGCCCACCCCTTGGTTCCTGAGCAAAACTGGGGTTCTCTGGCGGGCAAGGAGGAAACGGAATGGTTGCAGGTGAGCATCCGCATCTGCGCAGGGGCTGACCTCGAAGTCACAGCCAGGCCACTGAATCTGAGTCTGGTGGTCTCTACCTTCTAAGCCCACTGCAAACGAGGGGTTGGCAAAGAAGGTATGTTCTGCAGGGTGATCAGAACGCTCCCCCAGCCAGCAGGCCAGGTGCTCAACTGCCCCAGAGCCTGGCTGAGTTTGGAGGCTCATCCTAACACGCAAATGGGTGGGAGCAGAGGTGAGTTGAGCCCTACGGCAACAGCTCATTGCCCTCCTTCCATTCACTCTGTGCTTTCCTGTATTCAGCAAACAGATATTAGGAGCCTTTTATGTGCAAAGCACTGTTCCAGGTTCACAGGGTTGGGAGCAAGACCCACTGGTCTGCCCGAGACACTGTCCTCAAAGTCATGCTGGCTTTGGTGTCCTCATCAGCAGAGCAGTAATACCCCCTAGCACCCCGCAGAGCACGCGCGGAGGAAGCACCTGTGTCCTGCTCTGAGGGACAGGCTGAAGGCTGCCAGCCCTTTGCCAGCATCAGGGCTGCTGCGCTATTGTCCTGGCCTGCCCTGTCCTGAGGAAGTGCCCTCTCCTGCTCGTGGGCCCTTTGTGTTGGGCAGGTCCCCATGCGTCCCCACCCCCCAGTTCTGGGGATCAGGGAACCCCTAGACCAATGTCAACACCAGGAACACCCTCTGGCTGGCTGGCTCTAACCCCAGCCCAACTGACAACCTGTCCAAACCACAGACGTGTCAACAGTGACCTGGAGAAGGGTCCACGCAGCCCCACCCCAGAGCAATCCCTGTGGTCGGGGCTCCCAGCCTGGCTGCACCTGGAACAGGGTTCCAGGAGCTGCTGAGAACCACCCTGCCCAGCCCCACCTGGGGCCCGATCTCTGGGGAGGGCCTGGCGTGGGTGTTTTTCTAGGCGTTTCTTGATGATTCTCACGTGAAACCTGGCCTAAGAGCCGCTGTGCTTAGTTTAACTTTTATATGTTTCCACCTGTTTTTCCTTTGTTTTTAGCTTTTTCAGCAAACAGATTCTGCGGTTGCGTGAAGAGTTCACCTTTGTGTTCCTTTTAGGGTTTTGATGGCTCAGTGTAAAAAACACTTTTCGTTAATCCCCTGGTTAGAGAAGGAGGGGCTCTAAAATCCTCCCCCAGTAGAGCACAGGGCTGACTCTTAGGATAACCTAAACCTATTTAAAATAATAGCACTAAACGCAAATCAAAGCAAAAAAACGGGATGCCGCTTCGCACGGCTAGGACGCCGTTGGGAGGAGAGAGAACAAGGATGGGGTCAGGGGAGACGCCTGAGCCAGGAGGTCCCTGGAGGCATCTCCAAGGGCGACAGGTGAGCTGGGATTAAAGAGCAACTAGGAGAGAGTGGCGCTCTCTGTCTCTGACTCTCGGGATCAGAGAGGTGGCACGTCCAGCCCACCTGGCGTGGAGGCTGCAGCAAAGAATTGGGATGTTACTCCAGGGCCGCAAGGGCACACAGACGGCTTTTTTTGGGCCAGGAAACGGCATGTTCTGATTTCCGTCTGCACAGATGGAGTGGGCTCCCCCGGATGGGAGCCTGGATGGGGCTGGCGGCAGCTGGACTCCCAGGCTCCGGCCGTGAGCGACTCGGCGGTGGAGGCGAGCCGGTGGCCCTCCCGGGCAGCATCTGGAGCGTGTGCACGCACAGGTAACATGAAATGACCCAGCGCGTGCTTCCTGCTCCAGGTTTCTGTCTCGGCTGCGAGCAGCACAGAGCTGCAGTGTTAAGAGTGAAAGCCTCCTGCAGGCCTGCTGTTGCTGACACCAGCTGCTTCCTCCCGCCCCTGTTTACGCACATACGTAGATTATTTTGATACATTTCCTTCAACAGCATTGGTTTTATAATTTAGACAAAAAACATTTCTTTTTAATTTCTCTAAACATGCCACCATCCCTGGGGCAGGGAGGCCGGCAGGAGGCGCCCGGGAACCTTCTGAGCTGTTTGTGATGCGCCGGGGGCTGGGCTGGGGAGCCTGGGCTGGGGGGCTCGGCCCGTCTGGGGCTGTGCACACCCCTGTGCGCCCCAAGGCTGGGGCAGGGGCGGGGCAGCAGGGCCGCGGGGTTGATAAGCAGAGACAGCACTTATCAGTCACGAGGGAGGCCCAGGAGGTATCTGGAGGGCCAGGTGCCAGCCCCAGCCTGTGCCCCGTGCAACCCTGCCTGGGGCACATGGGGCAGCTGTCCTGGTGTCCTCGCTGCGTCTGGATGGTCCCCAACCTGTGGCCTGGCAAGGGGAGGTCCTGGTTCCATGTTTATAGTGTTTACATGTGACTCAGCAGCTAGGGCAGCGACGCAGGGAGGACATGCCCAGCTGGCTTTGGGGTGAGGGAAGTGGAGGATGGGGTGGTGGCCCAAGCCCAGTCCTTGGAGGCTCCACATTCAGGGGGGTGAGAGTGCCGACCCCGGGTCTGCCATTCCCCAGCTCTCTGGCCGTGAGTGGGCGGCTAAATCTTCTCAGCCTTGGTTTTCCCATCTGTGAACTGGGCACAGTCAACCTCCCACAGGTTGCTGGGAGGGTTTAGGGAGATAATAGATTTATAGCCATGGTAAATTCCAATGAACATTAGTTGTCCTATGTTCTGGGATCCTGAGGACAACATGAGCTCCAGAGGTAAGAGACTGAGCATCCTCCCCAGGCCTGTCCACGGGCCAGCTCTGAGGGTAACAGCTCGAAGGCACCTGGCCCTGAGCAAGCCCTGCTGCTGGGCACCCTGGCCATGCTGCCCGGCCCCTCCCGGCCTCGTCGCCTCTGTGAACGGGAAGAGAGCAGGAGCTGCCTCCAGGGCTCAGAGGACGCGGGAGTAGCAAGTGCCTGGCCCGCACTGCAGGTGTGACACGGCTCTCTCAGCTGGGCGTGCAAACCCACAAGCAGCAGTTTATTTTGGAGGTGGCCCCAGGAAGCGCGTCCCAGGATTGAGGACGTGAGATGAAGAGAAGGGTGCGTTAAGGAGCCAGTCATCGCCGTGGGGATGCAGGGAGCCAGCACAGGACAGGCCACAGAGCCATCCGCTGAGGGCCAGGGAGGCCGAGCGTTTGCCCCCCAGCTCCCCGGGCAAGGGGCTCCACCCCTCGGTGTGTGTGAATGGGGCACCCGTGGGTAACTGAGACCATCTGTGAAAAGCGCTTGACCCGCAGCAGCTGCCGTGGATGTGGGCAGCCACCAGCCTCGTCGATCTGTCTGATTCCTGCTGCCGTGACGCGTGGCTGTGGCCCGAGTCCCTGTGCCCTCAGCCCAGCCCGGCTCCCCACTCAGCTCAGGTGACTTGGAAATGCTCTCTCAACCCCGGGACCCAGAAAGACGTTTTCCAGGCCCCATGGCCTTCCCCAAGGCCTGTCCCAGAGGCTGCCAGCGGCCGATAGCAACAGGAAACTCGCTGGCCACAAGTGGCCTTCCCGATAACCCTGGCAGCGCCCACCCCCCCACTCCTGGCCCCCAGGCCCTTATCGGTGGCAGCAAATGTCTCCTCCTGGGGCACTCCCCTCCCTGACCCTCTCCAGTGTTCGCAAGCTGACGCAGGGCCCTGGGAAGAAGAGCAAACTGGCAGTCTCACCTGGCACCCGGCCTCCGACACTTCCCTGCACAGAGGCTATTTGCAAATCTGAAGTCAAATTGAATTGGAAACCGTCAGAAAAGACCCCTTGGGTACCCCCGAGGACAGGGCAGGGAAGGTAGCCCCAGGTCCACCCCACACCCCCTCCCCCATCAGGGTGACCCCATCTGTCTTCAAAGTCAAGGGCTGACCTTATGGAGTTATCCCTGCACTCTGGGGTCAGACCCAGCTGCCGCAGGACTGGCCCCAGGGCTTCCTGGCTGTGTGGCCTCGGGCAAGTCGCTTCACCTCTTTGCACAGCTGTTTCCTCCTCTGTGGGATGGGGAGGAGCAACCCTTGGCCTTGGGAGGTGGTGGCAGGCTCTGCCCCACGACCCTCCTGTCCTTTCCCTGCAAGGTCGCTCTTCTCCCCATGTGTCCCTCTGCCTGTCCCATGTGGGCATGGCGGTCTCTGTCCCCTGAGCCCAGCCTCTGCCAGCTCAGATCTGCTCAGGACACTCCAACCTGCGTGGATGGGCCTGAAGCTGTGCTGGTGGGTCCTGGGGCTTGTCCTTTGATGGAAATCTCTGACACCCACTCACTGGCGGCTGGATCAAGTTCAGACTGCTTGCAGTGGGCCTCAATTTCCCAGCTGTGCGCCCAGCACAGCACCAATGGGGGGGATCAGCAGGAAATAAGGCAGACAGCCCCTGCCCTCCTGGAGTTGATGTCCCAGCAGGGGTGGGACGGGGAGAGATGAGGACGAAGATGAAGGGAAGCTGCAGGAGGTGGTCAGCTAGAGGTTCCCAACTGGGAACAGCAAGTGCAAAGGCCCTGAGGTGGCTGTGCCCAAGGGACAGCGGGAAGGCTGGGGTGGCTGGAGCCAAGTGGGTGAGGAGACAGGTAGGGGGCCCAGGGGCCCAGTGAAAACTTTGGCTTTATCTTCCAGGACAATGGGGAGCCATGGAAGGCGCTGAGCTAGGGGAGCTGGGACCTCCCTGTGTGAACAGGGCGTCCTGGCTGCACGTGGTTGTGGGCTGCAGGAGGAAGTCGGCAGAAGCAGCGAGGCCACGGCGAGGTCCAGGTGAGAGGGTGGCTGGTGCCTGGGCCACGGCTGGGGCAGAGGAGTGGGGAGAACGGCGTGGATTCCAGACAGGCTTAGGACGCGGAATCTTCTGGACCTGCTGAGTCCAATGTGGGGTGAGGGAAGGAGCGGAGTTCAGGGCAACTCCGAGTCCCTGGCATGGCTGCCATGTGGGTCAGTGATGGTGACGGGGACTGACCACCTGTCCGTGGGCCAAGCTCTGCCCTGCGGGGTTGGGGGGAGGGCAGGCCTGGCACCTGCCTGGACAGCGGGTGGCCCGAAGGAGCCAAGGCCAGAGCCTCCTCGCCAGGAACGCCCGCCCCATTCCCCGCCACACCAGTAGCCCCATCGCCCTAGCGCCTGTTGTCCCTGGGGCCTCCCCCACCTGTGACATCCTCCCTTCCCCTCCCCCGGGCCCCACCGCTCCCTGGGCCACCCCTCAACAGCCTGGACCATACCGTGCAGTGTGTGCTGGGTGGCGTCCCCGTGAACTGCTGTCCCTCCGCAGACCACGTGCTCCACACCATCGTCACCAGGGCCAGTCTCCCCAGCACCAGCCACGTCATCCCTGGCCACTTTCCCCTCACTGCCCCCTCCCCAGCCACACTGTGGACCCTTCCCTGCCTCCAGGCCGGCGGGCCTGCCGTTCCTCACTGCCCTGCATGGTCTCCCCACAGGGCTGATCTGCCATCACCCCCGCTAGGTCATAAACCCCAAAGGGCTGTGTCTGTTTGCTCGTGACCAGCTCCAGGGCTTTGCAGGGGACCGGCACAGGTTTCTTGGACGGAATAAATGAGCATGCGAGCAGCGCAGGCAGGAGTGGCGCACCCACTCAGCATCGCCGTCTCCCACGAGGCCCGTGACTTCGCCAGCTCCAGGTTCTGGGGAATGCTGGGACTGTCTCTGCGTGGGGGGCCCATCCAACCCCAACCAAGAACCCCTTTTTGATTCCACTACTTATGCCCACCTGTCCTGGCTGCCAGCATCCTGGGGCAGCTGTCCTGGACGCCTGACCTCGTACCTACCTGCTCAGCAGCCTTTACTAGGGCTTCGGGGTACCCTCTGGGGAACTGCCCCCCTACTCTATGGACTCCCGGTGGAGCCTCCAATCACTATCCCCTGCCGGCCCTGTGCCCCAGCCATGGCTGCAAGGGCCCTGCTCTGAGAAGTCCCCTAAGCATGGCAGATGGCTGCCCAGGGACATACGTGGTAGCGGTGGGGACACCATTCCTCCCCCACGTCAGCGGGTGGTAATGGGGCTGCTGCCCCAGCTGCAGGGTGGGTGCTCGCCGACTGTCCGTGAAACCCCGGCTCCCTGGCCAGGGAGCCCACAGTGGGAGGCCGGAGGCTCCCATTCGAGAGAAAACTATAGACCATCTATTTCTTTAAAGAAAACAAGTTTTATTTTTATAATCACAACAATTCTAATAAAAATATTATTATAATATTAGCTACCTTTATTTCTGGGCCTCGACTCTACCAGGCGTGCCAAGGAGCGCCTGCACGCTCAGCTCCCCGCGCCTCCGCTCCCTGAGGTAGGTCTGAAGGAACCCCCGCCCCCACCCTGCTCTGCGGCCCCCAACGCCCCGCGGGAGCCACCATGGCTGTGGGAACTTGTTGCCCCCCCCACCCCGCCAACTCCCAAGGAGGCAGGTGCACGTCTCGGGCCGGGATTCAGCAGGTGGCAACAGGGGGAAGAGGGTGTGGGTGGCCGGTCCTGCGCTCCGAAGCCCCAGCGGGCAGGGCTGAGGGTCCCCCACCCGCAGGCCAGGAGCCCTCGTGGTCTAGACCCCGAGCAGCCTGAACGCCTGGGGCCTGCTCCCTCCCGAGCCCCGAGCCAACTCACTGTGCCCACCCCGCAGAGGCCCCGGCCCGCCAGCCGGCAGACGCCTCGTTGCACAGAGACATGGGTGGAACCCACAAACGCAAACTGCTCAGAGTCAAAAAATAGGTTTTGGATTCTTGGTGGCGGCAGGCTCCACTGAAAAAATAGACTGAAATTCTGAAATCATCTTAGTAGCAAAACAATTAGAATAAGAAAAAGGTTGCAGTGCTTCGACTGAAGGATGTCTGGCCGGAGCCGGTGGCCCTCCTGCTCCTGGCGCTCTGGCGGGCCACCAGTACGCCGCCACGTGCAACAAGGTAGAAAATGAGAATTCAACGAGGAGGAGTCTGCCCCACACCCCGACTGTGGCTCACAGCTTGTGCGGATCGAGTGACGACAGTCAATCGGCTTCCCTTGCAGGTTTCCCTGGAGTAAGGCATCTCCGCGAGGGACAGGCTCTGCACAGTCCGAAGGGCAGCCGGGTCAGTGGAGGGTCCGTGACGGACCCGCCTGGACGCTGCCGTGGGGACGGGCCTGAGGACACCCAGAGGACGCTGCCGTGGGGACGGGCCTGAGGACACAAAGGGCAGGAAAAGGTGCGGGAAGAAGGCTGCGCCATGTGCGAGGAGGAGTTTCTTCTTCAAGTCCTCCCTGGCGACGTGACGGGGCCCAGATGTGAAGAGGAGCCATCTCCCAGCTGTCCCAGGGCACAGGCACTGGTCGCAACCAAAGCTCAGCCGGGCTGGCCGCGGGCCCGTCGTGGCCTGGTGGGTCTGCCTGTCATGTGGGTGACGCTGCCACGGTCCCCAGGGCGGGGACGCCCCTCACTGCATCCTGTCGGGCTGCAGCTGCGGCGCCTGGTACTGCACGAAGGTGGTGCCCGCGGGGGCTGCGGCTGAGAGGGCCTGGGGCACGGCAGCTGGGTAGCTGTAGCCCACGAAGCTGGCGGCCGTGGCGGGTGAGGCGGCGTACGGGTACTGGTCATAGGTGGCCGGCGGGTACTGGGTGTAGGCCGGGCTGGCTGGCGTGTACTCAATGTAGGGCGAGGACAGCGACGGGACGGGGGTGGCCGGGATCACCACGCTGGGCTGGACGATGGCTTGCGGGTAGATGTAGTGCGGAGTCAACCTGCGGGGCCAGGCAGACAGAGTCAGGGGCAGGCGGCAGACAGAGTCGGGGACACGCAGCTGGGACCCACCTGAGTCCCTGCTTCCTCCCTGTGGAATGGGAGCTGCCGCAGCGCAGGGCCTTTGCACAGGCCGCGCCTGCTGCCAGGCTCCCCCTACGTCTCCTGCTCAGCGGGGCTGCCCACACCGTACACCCTGCCCACCGGCCACCCCAGGACAGCAACAGGATCTGGAGCCCAGTGGGAAATAAAAACATGGGACCTTTGTTTAAAAATGATTAAAAATTTCAAGACAGCGACAGCAGAGCATGACACCAAGTGCGGGGCCCTGGGCAAGTGCCCGGTCGCTCGTCTGCAAAGCCAGCCCCGTCCCCCAACACCAGCTCACCTCCCCAACGCCTGCACCAAGTGACACCTGCACACTTTACTCAGTTACCACAGCCGTCTCTAACTCACATGCCGCTTCTCGGGGACGTTCGTCTTTCACCGCCGGCAGACTCCGGCCCGCAGTCAGAGCTGTCTCTGCCCAGTGAAGACGTGCACGACACCAGCATGTGCCCCAGAGCAAAAGACGCCTCTCACAGAGTAGCTGGCCCCCACATTGGTGGGTCCTCCCATCATTATGCTCATTTCACACCCGGGGCCGGTGACTTGCCCAGGGTCCCACACAGCTGATGGGACGGACCTGTGCTCTCAGCCCCACCCACAGGTGGCCGTGGAACGCGTCACAGAGGCACCGCTTACTGCAGGCCTGCCATGGGCTAGCCACCGTGCAGACAACACACACAACGCGGGGAAGAACTGTTCCATGCCTCAGAAGGGAAAAATGAGGCTCAGGGAGGCAGCTGCCCTGGTGTTTGCCTGCTCTGCCAACCAGCCACTGGGCAGCCCTGGGCAAGCAGCTGAGCCTCTCTGAGCCTCACAGCAGGTCTGCAACAAGAGCACCCACCTGGTGGTGTCAGGAGATGCTGCGGAGTATCAGGCACAAAGTGACCGTGTCGGGACAAGGCACAGCTCCCCAGCATCAGGCCTGCGTGGGTTACACAGGACAGGGCCGCCTATGGGGCGACTTGGGACCTCAGCTTCCTTCCACATCTGCGAGACGGCTGGGATCCCCGCCCTGCCCCTCGTCACGCCCCAGAAGGAAAGGTACAACATCCCTCCCTGGCTCTCCACGTGCGGCAGGGACAGAAACAGGGCAGCCTTTTCTAGAGCATTTTGGTAACACGAAGGCTGCTGAAGACACGTGCACCCTCCCTGCAGCTGGCTCAGGACTGAAGAGCTCCTGAAGAGCCCCTCGCTCCCAAGCATCACCCACAGGATCCAACACCCCTTCAGGAAGGGAGGAGGCCCCCGCTCAGCCCCCGCCTCCCCGACCACGCCGCTGGCAGGGAAGGCACGCAGCGGACTGTGAGGCTATGTGTGCAAAACTGCGACACTTCTGCTAACAATGACACTGTTTGCGCACGATATTGTTGATGCTAAAAAAACCCCAAAAAAACCACAAATGTCCCTTTATACCCAGGCCAAGAACAGGTGAGGATGAATGGCATGAAACTGCTGTTTTCACTGGTCCAAGAGAAGCCGCAGCTTTCTATGGTGCCATGGCGCGAATGCCCGGGAAGGGGCTGGAGGGAGCAGCACACACAGGGTTTGAACGTCCGCACCAGCAGAACAGGTTCACACGCGTCGTGAAAAGTACAGCGTTATTGACCCTGACTCTGCCACGGAGACCGGGGGATCCAGGGGCAAGAACCCAAGTCCAGGTCCTGGCCGTGCCTGTCACAGGGACAATCACCTGGCCTCACTGGCCTCAGTTTCCCCATATGTGAACTAAGGACGTCGCAGGGCCTGCCAGGCTGCCCTGAGAAGATGGGGAGCGCCAGACGCTGGAACTGCCCAGCGCTCAGGACTCAAAATGACCATCGACTGGATAAACAAAATGTGGTCTATCCACAAACGGAGTATTATTCAGCCACGAAAGGAAGAGGTGCCCACGCGTGCCACAACAGGGATGAATCCTGAAAACATCAGTGAATCCTGAAACTGAGAAAGCAGCCGCTCGAAAGGCTACATACTGTTTTGAGGCGCTTAAATGAACCGTCCACAAGGGGCACATGTATTAGAGGCTGCCAGGGGCTGGAGAAAGGGGAGTAACTGCTAATGGGTTTCCTTTTAGGGCAACGAAGAAGTTCTGAAATTAGATAACGGTGACGGTTGCACAACTTTGAGAAAATACTTAATGACACCGAACTGTACACACTAAAAAACAGTGGATTTTATATTATGAGTATTTTACCTCTATGAAAAAAATACGTATAAGGAACAAATCCTGGCCCATTACGATGACAGTTCATTGGTGACCCACCACAGTGAGGGTACAGAGCCCAGCAGACAGGTGTGAGCAGAGCTGCGCAGTGACAGGGGAGCAGGGCTCTGCTGTCCCCATGGTCTGGCCACAAGACCCAGGGAGCCCAACTGGGCCGTGCTGCCGGGAAGCTCCTGCACCCCCTTCTCCACTGCTGCTCCCTTCCCAGGTGGCAGCCAACCCAGCGCAGCACCCTGCAGCCCGCAGTGCCCAGAGACCCAGGCGGCGCCCCCATCCGGACCCCTCCTGCCCAGCCCGCCTCCACCATGAGAACAAGACCTTAAACAGAGCCAGGCCCGGGTGCAAGTCCTGCCTCTCGGCCGTGTAACACCCTTCTCCCACGCTCGCCAGGATGCAGCAGGGAGCAGACCACACGGCCCCGCCCAAGTGCAAAGCCCAGGCGGAGGGAGAGCAGAAACCACGGGTGTGGGTGGGGCAGACCCCCCCACACCTGACACAGGTGCCTGGCTGGGGTCGGGGGCGTTTGGGGGAGGAAGACACAGGGGTTCCTGGTTTCCCTTTCCCTGTAGTGCCGGGGCCTGGGCAACACCAAGCCCCAAATCGCAGCAGTGCTGCAACAGGCCACCATTACGGCTGAAGACAGCCTGCCACGGGGCCCAGGGCTCACCACAGCCCAGGACAGGCCGGGGGGCCCTTGGGTTTCTGGTCCAGACCGGAAACTCAAGAGATGCCCACCACCCCTGCTGTGCTCATGTGGCCCTGGCAGCGTCTGCACCCTCCACTGTGCCCCAGCACACCCAGGGCCACCCCAGCTGACTCTGCCACAGAGACCCAGGGATCCAGGGGCGAGAACCCGAGTCCAGATCCTGGCCGTGCCTGTCACAGGGACAATCAGCTGGCCTCTCTGGCCTCAGTTGCCCCATACATAAGCTAAGGATGTCGCAGGGCCTGCCAGGCTGCCCTGAGAAGACGGGGAGCCCGGGACGCTGAGAACCGCCCAGCGCTCAGCAAGTTGCCAGCGAGAGTCAGACAGACGGCGCCCGGGAGACAAACACGCTGCCCAACACTCAAAGCAAAACTCTCGGTGAGAAATGACTGGCCACGGCCCAGGAGCACTCATTTTCTGAACACAAAGGCACTTCTGAAAATAACAACGAAAAAGGCAAATGAGCCCATTTCACTTTTTCTGCTCTCCAGGGGCCCTGCCCACCACGCCGGAGCCAGGTGTGCAGCTGCCGCAGCCTGGCTGGGCGCAGGGGCCCTGGCCCTGGCCCTGGCCCCGACGGCGGAGGGCCGGGTCCTGAGGGGACATTCAGGTTTTCTGGGCCCTGCAGACAAGCCGGGCGGGGCTGGGGGAAGCCGGCCACAGCAAGCAGGTGAGGACTCTGCCTGCGGACACCGCCAGGCCCCGGGACGGCATCTCCACCTGAACCTGTCCCAACCCCAACTCCCATCCTGCCCCCCAGCACTGCACTCCACAACAGTCACGGCCGATCCGACCCTCCATGTCCTCAGGCCCAAAGCTCTGGAATCTTCTTGAACTCCTCTTTTCTTCACAAATTCTTTAAAATACGCATCCAGAAGCCCACATCTCCCAGGGCTACTGGCCCAGGCAGCACCATCATCTCACCCCTGGATTACTGGGCAGCCCCGCTAAGGCCTCAGCCCTCCACGTCAGCCCCAGCAGGCCAGGTCACCCCGCAGCCAGAGACAGAAACGCTCTGAAAACAGGGATGCAAGTCAACCCGTCCCTCTTCCACTCAGAGCCTGCCATGGCCCGTCGCCCAGAGCAAGGCCCCAGGGCTCCCCTGGGGCACCAGGGTCCTCGCAGAGGCCACCCTGCTGGGCCCGCCCCCCACCCCCCCCAGGCCTCCTCCTCCCTCCCCAGCTCTCGTGGCCACCTGAGGCACGATTGTTCCCTTTCTGGTCTGTCCTCCCTCATCACCACCTCATTGCAGGAGGCGCTGGGATTATGAGGTGGGACAGGGTCTCCTCTCACCCCCACTGCGTCCCTAGCCTGGCACAAGGCAAGTATCTGTCAGGTGAAGTGACCCCGTGAACACACACCTCCCTCCTTCTACCCACACGGGAAGGGCTGGGAGAAAGACCCAGATGCTGCAGCACCCTGCAGAGCACCCACCACGTCCACAGGGCAGGTGGGAAAATGGAGGCTGGATGAGGAAAGGTCAGACCTGTGCCCTGGCCCATCTGTGGTCAGGCCCTGGCCTCTTGGCCCAAGGCCTCCACAAGAGGCTGCCCAGGCCCAGCAGAAGGGGATCCTGCCAGGGCAAGTGGGGCCTGGGTGACGGACTTGTCCTCGCAGAGGAACCCAACAGCCGCCCAAGGCTGGTTTCTGTTACAGCGCCGCGGACAAACAACAGGTGCAGCACGGCTGCCCGCCCAACGGGAGGGCCACGGTGCCAGCCCACGCCTCGCTCCAGACAAGCTGCCAAACAGGAAGCCACGGCGGGGGGTGGGCAGGGCCACAGCAAGAGACACCCCAAGGGCGAAAGCGCATGCCACCATGGGAGGGCACTGGCCTCCCCCGCCCCCACGGCCTCTGGCCTCACCCTGTGCCTGCCATCACCAGCTGCTCCTGGGCCCAGATCACTCCCCCCAGGTGCCCACGGGGCCAACTTCCTCACTCCTCAGAGGGGCCTCCCCAATACACGCACAGGCACACGTGCACACAAACACATGTACGCACGCCACCACCCCTGCAAGCCCCTTCCCTGGCTTTATTGTCCCACTTTGAATTATGGAACAATAGACTCCCAAGAAGTTGCAAAAACATCACAAACAGGTCCCCTGCACCCCTCCCCCACCATCCCCCAAGGGCGACATCTCATGTGACCAAGCATGTTATCAAAACCAGGAAACAGATGTGGCCACAGTGCTGTGAACGACGCTCCAGGCCTCCGTCAGACCCCATTTTCTGCACGCACTCTGTCATAGGTTGCGTGCAATTCCACGACACTTTGCCACACACAGACACACCCACACACCACCACACTCGAGATGCAGCACTGTTCGGTCTCCACAAAGCCATCCCCCAGGCCAGCTTCCTGTTCAACTGTACTTGTCACAGCCCGGGCCCACAGCGCAGACAGAACGTGAGCGCCCTGAAGGCTGTGTCTTATGCAAAGTATCCCAGGCACAGGGCCTAGCATATAGCAGGCGCTCAATAGACACTTAAGAAAGGAATGTTTCTAGGGGCAGCTCTGTACATTCTCCCAGCTTGGTGTGTTCCACTCCCCCAGGGAGACACACGTCTCCCAACACCTCCTCCCTGGACCCTCCTCTCGCTCTGGGGACCGGGGCACCCTGCTCAGGCCCCTTGACATGCACACACCCACGGTCTGGTGGTGTCGAGGGCAGTGTATCTCAGCGTGGGCGCCCAGGGCCTTCACACAGAGGATGCAGGCGTCCCTGGAATGACATACTGAGCGGGCCGTGCGCGCGCCTGGGAGGGTCCTGTCAATCTCTGGGGCCCTCACACCCTGATTCATCCGAGAGCTGCCACATGGCCATAGGGAGGCACTGGATCGTCATGGAAGGGACAAGGGCCTCCGAGCCCCAGCTCAGGCCCCTGCCCCCAGATGTGCGAGCTCAGGCCGAGCCTCTCCATTGCTCTGGCCTTGGTTTTGCAGACGGACAGTCACCAGCCCCGCGGCGGGAGACGCCTCATTGACTTCCAGGCCCACGGGCTCCACACTCGGGAGCTCCTTCAGTCCTCAGGTCGGGCCTGTGGGGGAGGCGCCGTCACCGTCCCCACGATACAGATGGGCGTGAGCGCTTGCTCCAGCACACAGCATGCCTGATGTGCAGCCCCGAGACCCTGTCCTGTTGTCTCAGACCCCAGGGCCTAATCCCATGCCTGAAGCTCTCCGTGAATGGGCGTCAGGCCCACAGCAGGCACCTTGAGGACAAGGAGAGGGACCTGCACACACAGCCAACAGCTAACCCAAGGACAGAGCCAAGTGCAGCCAGGCCTAGGGTGGAGAGACACCTCTGACACTAGGAGGCCCCTTCCAGGCCAGACCAAGACGCTGCCTGGACCTGAACCCTCTCCAAAACCCTGCACCCTTCCTCCCGTGTGCCCCACTCACTGGCAGGGACGCTTGGCGGGCGGTCTATGGCCACACGGGTCTGCTTCCACGGTTATCTCGCCCTCGCCATGCGGAGAGGAAGCCTTCCCCAAACCCTGGGCCCCGCCCCTCCCCACAGATGCAGTTAGGTGACAGAAATGCCAGGCTGAGTTAGGGCCTGAAAGAGCCTGTCCAACTTAAGAAAAACACAAAGACACAGGCAGGGAAATCCAAGCAGGTATCAAAGCGTAGCAGCTCCTTGGCGAACCTTTCTAAGCTCACGTTCATGACCCAGCCAGGCGAAGCTTCCGCCGTGGTCTTGCCTGAAAGCCGCGGAATCTTTGTAGCTGTCCAAGGCCTGTGACCAAGGCCAGACAGTCTGGGAGAGTTCAGCCAGGCCGGAGAGGGGTTAACTGGTGGACAACCCTCAGCTGCCCGGCTCCCACCACGCCCTCAGCCAACGGCAGGCCAGGCCTCGCTGCCAGCCCGAGGTTGACAAAACTGACCGCTGAGTCAGGCCCGGCTACACTCCCGGGGCCTGATTGTTTGTGAGGACAAAAGGGACGCTGACGGCCCAACTCTGCAGCCTGGCCGGGCGGGAGCCGGGGGCAGACAGCTGACCTAGGCAGCCGGGCCCCGCTGCCTCTCTAGGGCTACACCCAGGGGCCCTCCCGCCACCCCGGACCTCAGCAAGGCCTGGGCAGGGGTGGGAGGTGGCACAATTCTCAGAAGCTTCAGTTTGATGCTCACAGGAGATGAAGAGTGGACTGTCCCTCTGACCCCTTGCCCCTGTTTGGGTCTCTACCCCTTGGCAACCAACAAATAGAGTTTGTGGCCTCTTCCTCGTCACAGGTATTGAATGGCCAGCCAGTGGATTTAGTTAGAAAACACTGTCGCCTGAAGGCAGGCGCACACAGCAGCAGTATCTGTGACCAGCCCGACTCCTCTCGGCCAGGAGGTGCTCATGGGACTCCGGACGACCAGGGGAAAGGTCGGGCCCTTCCTACCCTCCTCGCCAAGGCGCAGCGGCTGGGAGCGGGGTGAAAATATCCTCCTGGATGCTTCCTGCCTCGCCCCCCAGACAGGTTGTTCACCTTTCTTTCCCTCAGTTTCCTCACCTATAAAGGGAGTATCAGTCCCAACCTCAGAGGCCTGCTGTGAAGACAGATGGAGGCACATGGGGAGCACAGAGCACCCAGCCCACGGGCCATGCGCCGTTTTAAGCGGTTATTCCCATTCTCAGGGAAACTACGGAGGACACTACTCGCCAGGAGGGACCTCGCTGGTAAGTGGCAAAGTCCGGATTTGAATCCAGGTCTGCAGGCTCCAAAGGCCAAGGACTGGCAGTTGCCAGAGTGCCAGAGGCAGCTAAAATGGATCAGAGCAAGCCCAGACACTGGTGGGGATGCTGGGGACGGCCTCGTCATGCTGCAGGGAGAGAGCTGATGCACTTGAAACTCGCCCCTCGTCTCTAGGTAGCGGCCAGACCCCAGCCCTTGCCCCAGGACATCTGGTGTGGACCTGGCGGACAGAGCCAGGACAATGGAAATTAAAGAACGTCCTCCTCAGGTGGCCTGAACCCCAGAGGAAGAACCTGTGCTGAAGGCACGAAGGCTGGGTGTCCCCAAACACCTTCTGAGATATTGATGAAACAGACCCCAGGCCGAGAAGGATGCTCAGAGCCACCCGCCCTCAACGCCCTCCATGCTCCCTCCCAGGACAGAGATGCCCAGAGGGGAGCCGAGCTGCCCGGCCACCTGCACAGGCCAGGAGGGCCCAGGCCACATCCAGCGGCTCCTGCTGATAAGCACACACGTCCACCAAACCTCAAGGGAGCCATCGTGCAGCCCTGAGCTCCCTCAGAGCAAGCGCACCCAAACAGTGGCCATGCCAGCTCCTCCCGGGTGACCTGACTGATCTGCTCATCAGCCCGTGAGCCAGGCCCCAACCGTGTTCCACAGGAGCCTCTGTCCACACTGCCCCAGTGGGGCAGGTCACTCCTCAAGCGGTGTGGCCCCCCACAGGGTTAGCATGTGCACATGGACACACACACACTCAATTTGAGGCACAAAACCTGGAGACCGGGATTTGGACTCCGAGAGCTCAGGAGGTGGTAACATTCCAAAAGGGCTGGCCTGTCTTAGACCTGCCCTCCCCACCAACCCACTCCCTGCACTGGGGCAAACAGCCCACATTGCTGGGAAGGCAGACTACGTGGCAGGGTCCCTTGTGTCCCTGAAGTATGTGTGTCCTCTAAGCAGCTGCCAGACCTTATTAGAAATTTAAAAACACAGGCAGGGAGGTGGGAGGTTTTCAGGACAGAGAACGACGGGACATGCTGCTCCAAAGTGAGTCAGACAAAAGCCCACAGGCTGGGCCGCTCAGACCCATGACATCTGGCCCTGATCACACCTTACCTGCAGCAGTTCACAAACATTGGACCCTGGCTGGCAGTGACCTACTGCCACCGTCTGCCCAGCACTGGAGGGGGTCAGGGGTGCCCAGGGAAGAGCCTGGCCCACCAGTCCTAAGAGCATCAGCATGTGCTTCAAGAGTGCCTACCTGCTCCAGGCCCATCCTGAGCCCCCCATTCACGGAACTCAGATGTGCTGCAACCACCCCCATCTTAAAACTGAAGAAACTGAGGCACAGATGACTCTGTCAGCTGCTTAAGGCCACACAATTTGTAAAGGGGCCAGGGTCTGCACTCAAGCAGGCAGGCCCCGAGGCTCGGCTCCCCTCTCTGCGGGGTGGCCTCTGTGAGGCATGAGAAATGCACGCAGCCCTCTCGTTCTCCCGTCGTACACACAACCCTATTTCTGAAAACTGTCCTCCCCCAGCCCCCTTCACCTCAGCTCCAAGGACCGCCCACCCCAAGCCAGCCACGGCCACTCACCCATAAGTCCGCTGGATCAAAGTGGGGTGTAGCTGCTGCACACCGATGGCAAAGCCTAAAATGAGAGAATGGTCAGCACCTGGCCTCACTGCAGGGATGATGTCCCCAGGGGCCCAAACTTGGGGAAGCAAAACTCCAAAAGCCACACATCTCCAGTCAAAAGGGATAATCAACTGCCTCTCCCCTCCTAGGCCAAACCCCCCCCCAGCCCATGAACCCCAAAGCACCCAGCTGAAGTGGGCCAAGGGACCCAGGTGGCAGCAGCCTCCTGGTGTTGATGCTCCCAACTCCCAGGCCTGGGGCCATGTCCTCCCTCCCTCCCTCCAGGACAGCTGACGTACCCTCCCCACCCCATCCCACGGGCCACACGCTGCTGGGAAGAGGTCTAGCATCCACTCTGGGGGCTGACTGCCCTGTGACGGCTCTGCAGGCCCATGATAGCTGACTGCCACTCCTGGGGGTGGCGGGGCCTTTTTCCACCCAACAGATACTGAGACCGAATATAGAAACTGAGAAGAGCCAGGGGAGGAAAGCACAAGCTCTCACCCGTCTGGAAGCTCCGAGGCTTGGCGCCCAGATATGCCAGGTTCACGTTGGCTTTGCGGCCGTCGATGATGGGGTTGGGGTCCTTGCACGCCCTCTCAGCCGCTGCCCGGTCGGCCATGGTTACCTGTAGGAGCACAGACACTTCAGGGGCTTAGTAGGGGACCAGGAGGAGAGACAGGCAGAGGACTCTGCCTTGACACCGGACCCTCCCTTCCCCCCTCCCCCAAGAGTGCCTGTCACCCAGGGTCCTTGGGCCGAGGCCCCTGTGACCCCAGCCCAGGGAACTCCCACAAAGACCCCTCCTGGATTCCAGCTCCTACCCTCAAAGTTCAAGTGCTGGAAAACGTTGCCTTCAAAAACAAAAACAATCCCCTGGAGAGGCGAGGTGGGGGGTAAAAAAACGAACAACAACGGTGGGAGCCCAGCCTGGCCCGCCCACCGGGGAGGGCCCAGAATCCCCTTCTAGAAGGAGTACGGCACACCGTTCTTGGAAGGGAAGTAGAAAACGTGTCTTCAAGCGCATTTTACATAAGTTGCTGTTTATTCAGGGCGGCTGAGGGGATTGTTGAAAACACGGAGGAAGGGCCAACGGGCCCCAAAGCACCCCTAGGTGGAGCCTTTGCCCTCGCCCGCCCGCTTGCTGCTCCCGGAAATCCCAAGCGCGGCCATCTGGCCCCAGAAGCTCCCCACAAACTCAGGAGCCCCCACTCAGCACAGCGGGTCTCCCTCCTACACCGCGGGGGCGGCGGAGGCGGGACGGCGGCGCGGGCCGAAGACGCGGCAGGTGCGCGCGCCCGGCGGGGGGCGGCGGCGGGTCGGGCGCCCGAGTGGACTCGGCGTCCCGGGCCGAGATAAGGCGGGGGCGGGGAGCGGGCCCGGGCGCGGGGCCACTTACGAAGCCGTAGCCGCGGGACTTGCCCGTCTGGCGGTCGGTGATGACCACGGCCTCCTCGATGTCCCCGAAGCCCTCGAAGTACTTCCTGAGGGAGGCGTCGGTGGTGTGGTAGGGCAGGCCGCCCACGAAGATCTTGGTGAACGTGGTGTCCTTCTGCGAGCCGTGCATGGCGCTGCCGGGGGCGGCCGGGGGCCGCGGGAAGCCCGCGCTGGGGGCGCAGGGCGCGGGCTGCAGCAGCATGGGGGGCGCCCCGCCGCCTGCGGACCCGGGCCGCGCAGGGCTGCGCGCGCGGGGGGCGGCGGGGAGCGCGCGGCGCGGCGAGGGGCGCCCGTCCAGCCGCCAGGCCCGTCCGCTCGCACGCCGCTCCCGCCGAGCGCCAAGCTGCGCCGCGCTGCGCTCGCGACCGGCGCCGCGGGGACTCTGCGCCCCGGCGCCGCCCCCGGGCTTTGTAGCCGGCCCCGCCCCCGCCGCCCCGCCCCCATCCGGCCCCGCCCCTGCCCGGGCGCGCGGGTGCCGCCGGGAAGCGTAGTCCGGGCCCCGCCCAGCCGCGCGCTGCTCCGGGCGCACGGGCCCCGGCCGGGGTCGCACCCGGCGAGCGTTCCCGCCCGGGGCGGCCACCGCGCGTGCGCTCGCGCCCGGCCCCAGGCACGGGCACAGCCTGAACCGGACAGGCCAGCCCTGCCCTCTGGGGCGCCGTCTGGTGAACAGAGGAAATGGTCGAGTTAGTATTTAACCCAGGGCTACTTGGGGAGCAGAGACGGGCCCTGTTAGAAAGGGAAGCGATTGCTGTGTCCCAATATGTAAATATAATCAATCCGAGAGATGTGCATCAGGGGCCCCACACGCGGGACGCGAGGCACGGACCACGCTCCTGGCCCACGAGGCGCCTCTGCGTGAGATCAATAATCCGTCAAGTGAACGCACAGCGCGGGCTCCCGAAGGAACTAAGGGTGCTGCTATGGGAGGTCCCTTGGGGGTGTCGCGCTCGGCGGGTGCCGGGCTCCCTGTCCAAAAACCGCCGGGCTAGTGCAGAGCGCAAACACGGGGCCCTTGCTCAAGCATTAGGGATTTCAAATTGGCAACAGTTGAGCGTTAAAGCGAGCACGGGCCGCTCGGAGCTTCCCGCCCTGGGAGCCGCCACGTGGCCCCATCCCGCCCCGCCCCCGCCCGTGTCTCCCACCCCTCCCCCGTGCGGAGTCGGGTCGGGGGTCTCGATCCGTCCGGTCTCCAGACAGCAGTGTTGTGACCTTCGATGCCGGTGGAGGCACTCCTGGCCCCAACCCCGTGCCCTTCTCTGGCACAGGGGGACACAGGAGGGGTCCGCGAGGACTGGGGGGGCACCCCGCGGGCTGGGGGGGCGGCGAGGCAGGCGGAGAGTTAGTTTCGCAGGCGCTCAGCTCCATCTTTCTGGCGTCCATCCAGCACCTTCTCTGCCCCAGCCGCTTAGCTCCAGGCTGAGAAGAACCGTCTAGAAGCCCCTCCCCCACCCCGACCCACGACCCATTCTCCGCCGCAGCGGGTGACATGTGTCCTTCCCTCCCGCCCAGACCCAGCTCCCTCACACTGGGAATGAAGCCCAAGTCCTGAAAGTCCTGGAGCGCCGCGCGACGCGCCTGCTTGTTCAAGGGTCTCTCCCCTGCTAGTCGGGCTCCACGACAACAGGGACCTTGGGTGTTTTGCTCAAGCTGTGGGGCCCGGCAAGCAGAGGGCCGCCAGGAAACGTTTGTTGAGTGAATCCACGAGGGAACAAAGCGGGCAGGGAAAGCTCCCCACCGGCCAAGGGCCCGTCAAATCACCCTTTGAAAACTTGGATTCAAGTGTGACCTACACTTGCCCCCTAGGGGCCAGCAAGGCAGCCACTGCCCCGCAGCGCGACCTTGGGCCAGCTGAGTCCCTTCGTCGGGTCTCAGTTTCCTCGTCTGTGACGCACAGCGCCTCTCCAAGGCTGCCCCCAGCCGTCGCGTCGCAAGGGCCGGCTGGGACAGGGTCGGCGCGCAGTGCGGCCGAGGCGCCGGCCGGGGCCTACAAGTCCCAGCGCCACCAGGGCCGCCTGCCCCGCCCCGGGGGACAGCCCCGCCCCGCCCGATCCCCACCCCCGGCGGGGCGGCCCGCGGGGAGCTTGGCGGCTCGGCAGGAGCCGCTGAGTGCGGCGCTGGCAGGTGGCGCGGGGGGTCGGTGGGGGGTGCGGCCGGCAGCGGTGGCGCTCCACGGGCTGCGGCCGGCCGGGAAGGGGGTGGGAGGAGCTTGCGAGTCTGGGAACGCTGCTGCCCGGACTCCCTTGGGTTTCTGGGTCACCAGCCTCTCCGCGGGTCCGGTGGCCCCAGGTCCCCACGTCCCCACGTGTCACCAAGCATCCCTTCTCCCGAACACACACTTATTAGTGGCCTGTCCCCCGGGATGCAGCAGAGGGGCAGAGACAATGCACGGATGAAAGAACGCATACCTATTGTATTTACACTCTGGTAAAATCTCCCAGGCAAGTGCCGAGTGGGGCGCAAGAGGAGGAGAAGGGGCGAGGGCCAAGAGTGACCCGTGCCCTGTGGAGGCAGGGAAGGCCTCTGGGACTTGGTGAGATTGAGGGCCATTCGAACAGAGGGAACAGTGGAAGGAACAGAGATTGCGAATGATAACAGGTGACAGAGCCCCCGCCGTTTAATGAGGACTTTTCGAGTGCTGGGTACTCTCACCGGGCTAATGCCTCACACATCACTAATAATTATAAAGGTCAGTTGCCTTAGAGTGCCTGTTTTGGGCTAGGTCCAGGACTGAGTGACTTGCATACATAGGCAATTTAACCTCGGGGCAGCTTTTTCCTAGACAGGTACTTGTAGACCCGTTTTAAGGAGCGAACAGAGGCTCGGAGTGGCTTCCCCAAGCCACACCGGAGGGCAGTAAATGGCTGAGTCCATGATCCCATTCTGTCCTCCCGGTGGCATTTAGGGGAGAACCTGGTCTCCCTGCTTTGAGGGCTGGGCAGGTGGAGCCTCAGAGAGGCTAAGTGAAGTGCCCAGGGCCAGAAAGAGGCTCCCAAGTCAGTGTCGTGTGGCGACAGTATCGCAGGGTGGCCAAGATCTGGTGGCCAGTGCCCACAGTCAGAGAATCCTCCCGCTGCCCACGTGACAGGCACTATAATTATCCCCATGTTACAGAAGGCTGCTAAGGACAGTGCCCAGGGCCACACAGCTAGTGAGGGCGGGGCCAGGAGCTCCGGCCTGGCCCCCATCCCTTCTCCATCCAGCCTTGAGGCAGCCTGTTCAGAACCATCAAGAACCAAGTCAGTGAGGGTGTGGCCCAAGGGCTTTCTGGTAAATGACTTTTGTCCCCTCTGCCATGGCTGCAGGCAGCAGGGACTCAGAGAGCCCAGGATGAGTCCCGTCTAGTACCTGCTCTGCCCTGGGCTTGCTAGAATCTCTCCTGGGTCCTCAGTTTGCCCATCTGTGGAAACAGGGGTTTGGCCTAACTGTCCTTTACTGATTTAGGAATCAGGCCAGTTGTACTAGAGCTGCTTGTGCCCCCGCCCCAGCTCAGGTGACCTCTGGGGTGCATGGAGTCACTCCCTCCCTGAAATTCTAATTCTGACTTTGCCTTGCCCTGTGTGGTCTTGGGCACTTCACTTAACCTGTCTGGATGGGATGTTGAGGCCTCTGTGAAAGCTTCCAGTTTTCTGCTAAAAGAGACAGAGGCAGCTGGTACTAGTCCTCATTGTTCTTTCTGCCCTGACAATAGGCAGGATGTCTGGAGCTGTGGCAGCCACCTGCGACCATGAGGCAAAGTCCAAGAGACTCACAGACGCTGGTCCTGATAGCACTAAACCCAGGGGATATTTGGCAATGTCTGGAGACACTTTTGGTAGCCATGACTTGGGGGTGGGATGCTACTGGCACCTAGGGGGTGGAGGCCAGGGACACTGCTAAATATTCTACAGTGCACGGGACAGCCCCCACCACAAAGATTTATGTGGCCTAAAAGGTCAATAGTGCTGAGATTGAGAAACCCTGTTCCAAACCAGTGCCAACAACCAGACTTCTTGTTATGTAAAACAAATAAATCCTGAAGTGTTTAAGCCACTGTTAGTTGGGTTTTCCACGATGACAACCAAAAGTGTTCCCAAATGATGGAGATGCAGTTTGATAACTGCTACTGATGGGGCCGTGCGGCCTGGAAACAGGTCTCCCTGCTGCTTCCGTGTGGCTTGGCGGGTTGGTGTCAGCCTGGGGTTTGACCTTGCCCTCCTCCAACTTGAGCTGGAGTGGCTCCCTCTAAAGCTTCAGCCCTTTCATCATACAGGAGACAACGGTGGCGCCTTGGGCACTGGGGCATCGGGAGGCGGGTGTAAAAGTGCAAAGGTGTGGCGACTTCCGCTGGGCCTGCGTGGGTTAAGCACTAGGAGCCCGAGTGTTGTCTCTGCTTCCCTGAGGGATGGTCCCCCAGACCCACTGCTCTGCACGTGCAGACACAAAGGGCAGCGCCGGATCCTGTGGATTCAAACCAGAGCTGCCACCTCTGCATCTCAGAGGAGCAGGGCAGCAGGATGGGAGCCTGCAGGCCACCTGCACCCCCCTCAACCCAAATCTGAGCCCCCAAGAGTCTTGAAATAAACACCAACACAGCAGGCAAAAAGAGGAAGCCGAGAGCGCCAGGCCTGAAGACTGTCAAACAAAAGCTGAGCCTGGGTTGGCCCTGCCGTTCCAGCTTTGCAGAGTGGCAAGATCCACCCTCCCTTCTCTGCGGGGCAGCCCTGGAGCCACAGCTGAGAGAACAGGCCCAGATGGACAGTTCTGCGCTTGCGTCCTGCGTACATCATGCATTTGTGAGCCACAACTTCTCTGAGCCTCAGTTTCCTCAGCTGTAAAATGGGCACAATGACAAGTATGTTCTTCACAGGGCTTTTGCGAGATGAAAGAAGATACCAAAGTGCTGAGCTCATCCTCACACTGAGTCAGAGCTCCGTAAGTGCACGCTCGTGCACTTGGCAATTTCTCACCCAGCACACGTCAGTTTCCAGCCCGCTCTCCCCCTCCGCAATGGGTGCTGAGGGGCCCAGGTCACCTCTGCCCAGCACGGCTCCCAGCCCCACCTCACCAAACCGTGCCCCCCACCCAGGGGTCCTTTTTGGGCCACGGAGCCGTGGGCTGAGGCCTAACGACCCTTCTTAGAGTGATGGTTTTAAACACTTAAAAATAAAGTGCCTAGATTAGCAAAGGAAGACAACCATGCTAAAATGCAGCTATTAAAATATTAAAAAGCAGACGTATGATGTAGGAATGTGCATGCTTCATCAGTGCGTTAAATAACAAGATTGAGCAGTGGCTCTAATGATGCTGTAGTTGCGAAGTACTGGGGAGCAAAACCACTTTGTCAAGACGCCAGTGACAGCGGTATGTGGCGGCGGGAAGCACTGTGATTTCTTGTGGCTTCGGGGTGGCAGGTGCTGCCGAGAACCGGCCCCACTGCAGTCGGGCTCTGCTGCGGAGGATGAAGACTCCCCCAGCAGCTTCCAGACCCTGAATCCTCCCTCTGCGCTCCGTGGGTCCCTGGGCCCCAGGTAAGCACCCTTTTGTGTTCGTTTCCTGCTCCTGCTGTAACAGGTCACCACACAGTTGGTGGCTTTAAACAGCACAAATTTATCCTCGTACAGTTTTGGAGGTCGGAAGTCTGAGGTCCCAGTGGGCTACAACCAAGGCGTTGGCAGAATCCGTGATTTCCTGGCCCTTTCCAGGATCTAGACACCACCCACACTCCTCGGCTCCTGGAGTTCTCTGTTTTCAAAGCCAGCTGGGGCAGGTGGCATCTCCCTCTGCCTCCTTTCCCTGTTAATGACCCTGTGATTCCACCGGGCCCCGGAGCAGCCCAGCAGACTCCCCAGTCTCAGGGCCCACAGCCTCGTCACAGCTGCACTGGCCCTTGGGCCACGGAAAGTCACGTGCACAGGTGACCACCTCTGGGTGCTGGGGATTATTCTGCCCACCTGTCCTTCTACCCATGCCTACCTCTTTCCTGCCCTTATCAAGTGCTTTTCACCCCCTGGGCCTGACAATGTGCCCAAGTCACACATGCGCTGAAATTATTTTCTATTTCCCGACTGATCGAAGGAGCAAGAGGCCAGCTCTTTTTATAGAGAGAATTAAACTGGCTGGTCACTACATGCCATCCGAGCTGAATGTACAACCCTGCCCTTGCCAGCTCCTCCCACCCGCTCCCTGAGCCCCTCGCCGCTGCCTGCTGCTCTCCTCAGGAGCTCTTGTCTCTCCTGGGGTCCAGCTCCCATCCCCCCACCACCCCCTCCAGCCACACGGTAACTCTCCATGGCAACTGCCTATGTCACCCCCTCTCAATTCCCAGGGTGGGCTTCTCCCTGGGGCTGTCGTCACATCTGTGGTTCTGCCTGGCTC
This sequence comes from Lepilemur ruficaudatus, assembly GCA_963574885.1. Classification (NCBI taxonomy): domain Eukaryota; kingdom Metazoa; phylum Chordata; class Mammalia; order Primates; family Lepilemuridae; genus Lepilemur; species Lepilemur ruficaudatus. The sequence continues at coordinate 24,024 of CAUYRT010102759.1, read as the reverse complement.
TGCCCAGCCTGCTCTGGTCTTGCTAGGCCTGCTCTGGTCCCAACAGGAGACGCCTTCCGGGAGGCGGTTTCCACCACTGTACACTTCTAACCCAGGGGAAGGAGGGCCCAGCTGCTGACACGCCTGGATTGGGGGCTCTTGAGGCCTCTCGCCCCACCCTGGCAGCCCTGGACGCTGGGGCCAAGGGCCCCAGGAAAATGGTGGGTCCCAAAGAAATGTGTCCCGATGTGACCAGGCAATCTTTCCACAGATCTTTCCTTCTGTCTTTCGTGCACAGACAGAAAGACCTTGGCCCATGGGGGGCTGAGCCATGGCCCCCAAAACTCCCTGAAACCTGTGAACATGTCACCTCACATGGCAACAGGGACTTTGCAGATGCGATGCATTTAAGGGTCTAGAGATGGGAGAGTCTCCTGGATCACCCAGGTGGGCCCTTTGGGAGATGTGACCAGGGAAGCCAGAGGTTGGGGTGATGCGCCACAAGCCAAGGAACGCTGGTGCCCGCCAGAGCAAGAGATGGCTCCTCCCCTCGAGCCTCTGGAAGGATCCAGGCTTGACAACACCTAGATTTTAGTCCCCTAGGCCTCATGTCGGACATCTGGCCTCCAGAACAGTAAGAGAACATGTTTCTGTTGTTTTCAGCCACTTGGTGTGTGGTAATGTTACAGCAGCCACAGGAAGCTGCTGCAGCTCATGTCAAGAGCTGAGCTCTTATCCCCCAGGGAAAGGGAGACAGTCCTAGGGGCAAGTTGGGACATAGCAGAATAAGAACCTGGGACAGTCAACTCCTTGCTTTGAATAGTGAAATGACCTCAGCGGTCTCCTGTCCCGAAAGTCATTCTCTCCAGGATCTCTCCCATGAAGAGGGTGGCGGGTCCCTGCGCGCACTGCAGACAAGCGTGTCTGCGAGGGATCCAGGCTGTGTGGGGCCGAGGAAGCCCTGGGGCCCACCTCCACAGTGATGCCTCCCCTGTCCTTGCTCAACTTTGATCCTTTGGCTTCGTCCAGATGGTGATGAGAAAAGCTCCAGGAGAAGGAAGTGCTACAGAGAGCAAGGGCTCTCCCGAGCCGAGACACGGCAAGTCGGGCGAGCCAGACACCTCGGGCACCTCCTCAGCCAGGCAGAGAACAGCAGCTGCTGCTGGTTTGAAAATGTGCGGCATGGACGCCACAGCGTCGCCTGAAGCCTACCTGCTTTTGATCTGTTGCATATCGCAGGTTAGCAGGTGGAGGGAAGCCCGTTTTCACAGTGCAGAGCAGCTAATCCCCGAGCTGCGAGCTGACCTTGGGTGAGGGCTGGGCATGTCCCCGCAGGGGCAGTGAGGGCCGCGCCAGCCCGAGGAGCCGGCCCTGTCGGTGCAGCGCTGCCGCCACCCGGAGCTGCCTGTCCTGGGAGCCAGCCACCGCCTGTGGCTGCTTCTGCAGACCCTGCAGCGTCGCCGGGTCACACTGCAGAAAGGAAAAGGCTACCTGGGAATACTGCGGTGATCAGCTCGAACTGCCGCGACCAAATACCACAGAAACGTATTTTCTCATCGCTCCGGAGGCTGCAAGTCCGAGGTCAAGGCGTGAGCAGGGCCGGTTCCTTCCGAGGCCTCTCTCCTTGGCGTGCAGGTGGTCTTTTCTCTGTCCCTGTGTCCAACTTTCCTCTTCTCATAAGGATACCAGTCCCACTGGATTAGTGACCTAACTTTAACTTAACTACCTGTTTAAAGACTCTGTTTCCAAGATGCAGTCACAATGAGGACTCGGAGTCAGGACTTCAACATGTGAATTTTTCTGGGGTGGGGGGAACACAGGTCAGCCCGTACGTAATAAATTATAGTTTGCTTTTGTAGGCAGCTGTCAGTTGTCAAACAGAATCACGCTGGGGCCTCCCGAGCTGGTCAAGGTGTCCTTACAGCGAAGCCCCACAGATGCGGCCCGAGGGGTGGAATCAAGTTATGTGAAGTCCCAAGAGATGAGGAGGCTCGAGGCCAAAAGGATGCGCTGGGCCCCCAGCACCCGAGGGAGGCCTGCCCTAGCTGAGGACAGCAGGAAGCACCGTGCTTCAAATGACAGCCCCTCCTGCACCTGCTTTAAAGGCCAACCCTGGGGCCAGAAAGGTCCACAGGGAGTGCAAGTGATGGCAAAGGCAGCACCTGAGGTGGCGACCGTCCCAGGTCCCAGGGGGCCAGGGTGCAACCCGGAAATTCAATCTGCTCCCCTGGGGAAGGCAGCGGGGTCACTGGCGCCACCTGCTGGCCTGACCGAACGCAGCCTCCCGGGCAGAGGGCTCCGAGACACCTGCGATCTCAGGCCGGCTCAGTCTACACTGTTGTTCCCGCTGCCAGACAGCAGGGCCCTGGAAGAGGAGCTCGCCAGCACCAGCCCTGCTGGCAGTTACAGTAGCCGCAGCTGACATGTGAGCCCTTATCAGGGGCCAGCCATGGGCGCATTTCACCCGTGGTTTGTGACAGCTACTTTTAATGTCTCCAGTTTTACAGATTAGGTCACTGAGGCTCAGAGCTGGCGACAGAGTTGGGACGTGAAGGCAGGCCGTCCAGCTCCAAGCATGCATTCTACTACTCACCACTACTTTGTGATGTACTTAATATATTCTGTACTTTTTGTGGCTCCATTAAAAAAAAAATGCTAGTCGCAACAACACTCATTTCGCAACCTACGAGTGGGGCACGATTCGATTTGGAAAATGCTGGCTTAGCCGTTTCTATGTGCTCGCGAGCGTGTCTCTACTTCACTTCTTACAGAACCTTTCCTTCAAAGGAGACTAAAATTTTGGTTCAATGAGAAAAATATTACTTCCCAAATGATCTCCAAAATGACAGATGGGCTCTAACAAGTACCTGAGATACATAATGTCATCTCAATAGAATTTGCCAGTGCAGTGAGGTACATGTGGCCCTTGAAGATGACTTTAGGAGGTCCATTTTCATTTCCATAGTATTATTTCATTTCCCAGGTTTATGGTTTAATTTACACTTCATTAATTTTTATGGTTACTTTCTACTTTAGGTAAAAGATACTAGTTTTCTATATACTGAATCTCCTCTAAGTTTATGGGAGCAACACACTTGTCTTACGTTTTTAAAGTGGATCAGCTTAAAGAAAAACCCTGACAGTGAGGGCATGGCTGGGTGAGCGAGCTTGGGCAGGTGCGCTGTGCCCGGTTGCTTCCCCTCCTGGGTGGCGTCGTCGTTGCTCGTGAAGGCCGGACTGCTCACCGTCAGCAAGCTGCGCACCTGCACGTCCTCCCTTCCCCCAGCGAACCGTCCCTCACCAAAGGATCCTCTGGCGTGACGCAAGCACTACCACGGGCGAGAAGGCAGGGTCCAGCGGGCCCCTCGACCGAGAGGATTTCCACAGGCAGGCTCGCAGGTGCCCGTGGGCACACACAGACGGGTGTCACACGCAGCCATCACCTTCCACGCTATTTCCACCATCTGTCCCCAGGTACACAAGGTCAGACCAAACATAACAGGAACGGAGAAGTACCCCTTCCTGCACACAACCCCAAATCCGAAACACCTCGTTTCAGCACCATCGGTACGCTCCCTCCTTGCCACCAGGCCTGCGTCCACAATTAGCTGCCGAGGAAGTGGCCTTACAAACGAGGGGGAGGAAAGCTCGGCAAAAGCAAACTGAAAAGTCAAGGAAAAGCCTGACGCTTACGGTGGAATCGGGTGGTGGACAGAGGGGAGGTGTATGTTCACTGTAAAAACTCCTCCAACTTCTTGTGTTTGAAAATTTTCATAATAAAAGGTTGGAAAAATTAGGTGAAAGAGCACAGCTTGTCTTCCCCGTGAGGTTTACATAGTCCACGTTCAGTGAGAGCAGCTCTATTTTTAGCAGGGTGTACAGTAAATATTTAATGGCAGAATGACTTGACATTTATTAAAACAAAAAGTCAAGATTACCCTGGTATCTTTTTGAATTAGAAGATGCCATCAGATTTATCAATACTTAATGAGCACCTACTGGCTGCAACTTAACTTACAGCACAGGGATGACGAAGTTTGGGAGGAAGAGTTCCTCGAAGACTCCACATACGTTTTAGGAGGCGTGACAGTCAGTATTTTGAGCAGTGTAATGATCTCGGTGAACGTTCACTGGTCGTCACCAGCAAACACGCAGGGTGCGCTTGTGCTTTACGTCCGGGAGGTGGAGAAATGAGTCTTGCACATGCTGGTGGCAGCGACGAGCTCCCGACTCCAGGTTTCTGGCAGCCTGAGTCCACCCTTGAATTTAGCCGAGTATTTTAAACTTGCCAACCACAAAAACTATCCCCTTGGTGAGGCAGCAAGGCCTGATCCCGGAAAAGAACACTCTAAAAGGCCAATGGTTTTAGATTCATTATTTTGTCATTTTCAGCCGGAGCCAGTCACCAGCCTGTAATGAGTCATGAAACTCCAGCTAAGCTGAAGCTGACTAGTCTGGTCCCACCTCGAGTGAAAGTCAGTTACTGAGACCATCACGCTCCAATCTCTCCTCAGAGCAGCCTTTTCTACTCGCGAGATCCTCTCGTACGCACAGATCATAAAACCACATGCCTGATTCATAAAGGGAAGGGAAAACTTAGCTGTAAACAGTTAACTTGAAAATTCAGATTTTTCTAGTGCACCTGCCTTTTTATCTCTAAAAAATAGATTTTCAGGCTAAAAAAACAGGGTCAAAGAGATAATGAGTCTGAATTCATTTGTGAACTACCAAAGAATTTAAACCACTGAGCACAGGCAGTCTCTTCCAATACAAAATTTTATTTCATTGCTTTCTATGAGCAGGCAAACACATCTTAGAGCATTGACACCAGAACTTCACACTCAGCAAGTCAGAGTTCACACGCCAGCGCCAAAGAATAAGGCGTAAGAAGCATTTGGGATCACAGGGTAAAAACACAATAGACTCTAAAGTCAAATATTCAGCTGAATTGCATTTTGAATACTTACCAATCAGGAATTTTAAATTACTATGAAATAAAAAAGCAACACCCAAATGACCACTACTGGGGGCACATGTTCAGAGCAATTGCCATGCAGAGGACCTGGGTTCTACCCTGAAAGACACACAAGTGTCACCCACTTGGGCCGTGCAAGCCTGGCCCACAAAAGGCCTGTCACTCAGCACAAGGAACAGTCCCCACTTCAGAGTCACTAGGAAGTCTGCACAGCAGAGCCGGACAGCGGGAAGCGCAGGGGATGCTCAAGAGGGAACTGAAGGAAGTCAGGGCAGGGCACGTTCAGACTCTGCCTGCCAGCACCTGGAGAGACTGAGACACTCCACGTGGCAGAAATAATTGAACCTCAGGATTCCCTTTCTCCTGAGGAACAAGATTTCTGCATTTCCCAAAGGGTGTCTGAAATCATAACTCAAAACCCAATGCTGATGCCAGGCAGGATGCCCATTTCTGAGATTACTGGGGTGGGGGGCAAAGGGAGAGAAGGACAAGGAAGCTCAGTAGGCAATCTTCAAAATATTTTATTACAAAATACAGTACAGGGTTCACAGACTGTTTTCCAGTATTCTCTAATACAGACGCTGCTGAATGAAGCACTGCAAAACACCTGGCATCGCCCTCGAAAATCTAACTTCTATAGTAATTTCAATCCCCTCAGAGTTACAGAAAAACTCTGCAACGGGCAGTGGAATGGAGAGACGGCAAGTCGCCGTGGACGGCTGGGCTCGCGACTGCTCATCAACGACATGGTTTTCTCCAGGGGTTGAAATCCATGTCCGTGGCTGGCAACCCAAAGCTGGGATCAAATTCGTACAGAGACGAGGCAGAGTGGAGAGAGAACGACTCTGGACAACCCAGAAGTCTCAGGCTACTACTTCTTATTCCTGGGTTTTAGCTCTTCTGCTGCATTACGTAGGAAAATGTAATTTTTCTTTTGGGGATTATAAAACTCATGTCCCTAAAGAAGGAAAAAAAACCCCGATGAGTTTATTACGAAAAGCAACAGTTAGTATTCTGTGGCCACTTTTTATCTGTCAAATCCTGTGCTATGTGCTTAAAGCAAAATCTCTCAGGGTAGCGGGGGACAAAATAAAACAACAAAGATAGAAATAAAAGTCAAATGGGACAAGAAAACTCCAGTCCTCAGAGAAGGCTAAGCACCTGGTGCAAGCCTGCCATCGCACCCTGCCGGGAGGGGCTGTCTTCACTCGCTTGTCTTTTTGGTACTGAGCCCCTGTTAAACACCCTATGCCTTTAATGCTAAGATAACTGCCCTGGGGTCCCTTGGTCAGGACTGGCTCTGCCCTGAGAGGGTTTCGCGCAGGAGAGGACATCTGACCCGTGACACGTCGTAGGGATGAGGGCCCAGGACGACCTGCCCACGCAGGGGCAGCGGCACAGACACAGGCACGCATGGCAGTGAGCATGCCTGCTGGTGCCACACTGGAGGGGACGAAGGGCTGTGCAACGTCAGACAGGCCCCAAGTGTCAGGATGAGGCCAGACTAAAGGGCCGTGAACGGCAGGTTGAGGCCTCTGAACATTACCCACGGGGACAGGAAGCGTGTCAGTGGCGTGACCAGATTTGAGTTTTAGGAAGAAAGGCGAGTGGGGTGGACGAGGCAGATAACCCGCAAGAGTCGGCAGGCAGGTGATCAAAGGCGGGAGAGCGGCAGGCCGGTGCTGCAGAGCCGGGTTTCTAGCCTCAGCCGGCCACAGGGCACGAGCTGTTGTGCTCAGCCGTGACCACTGATTCCCATCACAACATACACGGTGCACCTTTTGTGAACAGCTGTGTTCAAGCTAGTACTATTAATCACATGTGATCACAATTTGATACCAGAGATAACTGTCCTTGAACTGAGGACAATGCAAAATTCCTGAAACAAAATTTTTCTTTAAACAAAGACTGGAATTTTTGTAACCCCCTACTACAAATTGACGTTAATTGCTTAGAGGAATTAGACTACTTCAAGTCTAAGCAGCACTCAATGCAGTGAGAGTTCCTACTTCCGTCAACTTACGGCTGTGTTTTTTGCACTTATGATGCCCGGAGCCCCGAGTGTGACGTGAGTTTAGATGCAGCATGGGACGCAGCTGCTGGGCTGCCGCGCGAGATTCAGTGACGGGCCCCACGGAGGGACCAAGGCCTAAGCCCCCAGGCAGGCCCCAACCTGCGTAGCCCCAGCCCGGCAGAACCAAAACAGTGTGCTCTCTTTGCAGAACTGTGTGCACGGCTGACACAGGCGCATGGATAAGCACCCCACGCCACGGAATTCCAGTCGGCACTAAAGAGGAACAAACAAGTGACGCACTCCACAGCACAGGTGAGTTTCAAAATCATTCAGCTGAGCAAACGCAGCCAGGGGAAAAAAAGAGTGCATAGTGTATGCCTCCACTTATGTAAAATTCTAGAAAAAGCACAGTAATCTATAGTGACAGAAAGCAGATCCACGCAGGGGAAGGACTGCAGCACACACTTGGAAACCTCTGGGGGAGACGAACATGTCTGTTCGACTCCTGGCTGTGGTGATGGTTTCAAGGGTATTTACAGCTGTCAAAACTGATCAAATGGTACACTTTAAACACGTCCAATTTACTGCATTTCATTGCACCTTAATAAAGTTGCTTTAAAAAAAAGGGAAGAAGCTGCTAAGCACGCCCTGAAAGAGAGGAACACAGGAGCAGGCTGGCCAGCAAGGGGAGGGCAGGGTGGGGAAACGGCTGGATTTCTCTGTCTTAAGCAAAGGGCCTCAGAGGATACTCAGGCACAGCCATGCTGAGATTGGGAAACACTGAAAGAAAAGGCAGAGAGGCCAGGAACTGAGTTAGAAACCGCAAGTCACTGGCTTTTGTGGGCAGAGCCGGGGCCTCAGGAATGACCACTTGGAAGAACCCGAGGAGCAGCTCAGGCTGAGAAGGCAGAAGGCCGGCAGGTAGGAGCCCAGAGGGATGAGAAGAGGATGACAAGCAGCGGCTGGAAGGAACCAGGAAAGATAACAGCAGAGAAACCAAGGGAGAAGAGCTCTGTGGGAGAGGAAGGGATGGATCACAGCGCCTGGCACGGGAAGGAGGGAAGCTCTGGACTGGACAAGGAGGATGCGGCCGAGACTCCTGAGCATGGCTCCAGGAGGCCAGAACGTACCCGGCAGTGGACTGAAGAGGGGCCAGAGGGCAGGTGCTACCCCCTCCCCCTGCAAGCTTAGCAGCAAAAAGCAGTGAAGGGCTACAGGCTTCTCAAGGCTTCCTGTGCACTTAGACACAGGGAAGCAGCTGGGGGACAGGGATAGAAGATGGTGCGAGAAAGGGCCAGCATGAAGAAACGGAGTGCGTGAGGGACCGTGTGGGCTGGGCGAGCGAGGCAGAGGCCAGTGAAGGTGGACGTGCATGGAAGACACTATGGTAGGGAAGGTCTAGGAAGCAAAAGGCAGAGGGGATGTGGGAAGAGAAAGATGAAAACCACAAACGTAATGAAGGCGTACTGTCCAGAACTAACAGCTGAGAAGCAGGGAAAGCTGCAGGTTGGTCTGCAGATGACACACGTCATGCGGGGTCTGGGCGGAGGACGGGAGTCTGTGCATCTCACCACGGCTCCCAGAGGCCTCAACAACGCAGCCATGACCCTGCCAGCTTCTAACTCCCCAGCCCAAACAAACAATCAAAGCTGCACGGCGGGCGCTGCGGCCCCTCGCGCTCTCCCAGCTGCACGAATCACTCTCCCAAAGCATCAGCCCCTCCAGCTTGCCCATCCTTCTGTACCCAGGGACAAGGCAGCCTGTGACCGCTCACACTAACTGGGCACTTCCTGTGTGCCGGGCTCTGACCAAAGGCTGTAATGAATCCCCACAACCCATCAAGGTTGCCCTGCTATGTCCCCTTACAGGGAGGTGACAGTGATGTGAGTCCGGAGAAGAATCACAACTCAAGCCTATGCTCTCCCAACTCGGAGCCCGACTCTGCTGCCGCAGGGCACCCAGAGCAGGCCTGGGAATTCTCACCTTTGACCAGTCATAGCTGGAAGCATAAGCAAATATGTTTCCATTGTGATTGAAGCAGCAGGCTGATATCGGTTGATCTAACTGTTCTGAAGTTTTTAGTTTTGTTCTGGCATCTTTGTCCCAGAAGCTGAATCTGCCGTCAGATCCCACAGTTGCGAGGGTGCCGTGAACAGGATGGAATGCGATTCCATTTACCTGCAAGGATTGATATACACAATGAGAAGCCAAGGCAGAGGATGGAGAAGCGGGTTTCGTCAATGCACGCTTCCCGTTTGAGTTAGGAAACCAAGTGCACACACACACACTTCATTTGAGCTGGCTGCCCACTGATTATAAGAGAAACTAGCCATGCTTCCTGAATCAACTGCCAGCCCAGAACTAAATCTTGTCTCTTGTGAGGAACACACATCAGCAGAAGTTAATGTGCGTATTCAGCAAGTATCACGAGGGGCATGTAGCAGGAAAATGTCTTTTTCTTTTTTAGCAAACAGCAATTTCTCAGTCTTACCTATGCGTGTAAACTGTCAGAGGAGCTAGAGACTCTCGAAAAACACCTTAAGCTTACATTCAGAAGTAAGAGAATGAGCCAGTCAGTATGTCCATAAACACAGAAAACCAAAGCCTGCAGCATAAGCCATTTATCTCGACATGAATACACACAGGCTCTTCAATGATTAATCTTTTCTGGTCCCATAATTACTCAGCCACCTCCAAGTTAAGTTTCTAGATGTATTTTCAAGGTAAAAGTTTCTAAAAACATACCGCATAGATGTCTTGAGGAGCTGAAGTGTTGGTTCCGTTAGATCGATGACATTTAAAGGTAAAGTTATCTTTGGCACTGAAAAACAAAGACCCACCTAAGTTTTCCTTTCCAAAAAAAAGTCTCAAATGCAAGTCTGCAAGCTGATTGAGTCCCACTTACGGATTTGGGGGGTTGATGTAGTGAATAGCAACTCTCCCCTCGATACTTCCCAGGGCAAAACCAGTTGGCTTGTTCTGTTTGTCTTTAAAAATAGCTACACATCGATGCTACAGTGAAAAGAAAAAAAGGACATTATCCTGATGTAATATAAGATTTCATGACTAATGTGAAGGAAATTTGTTTATTGTTACCTGATTTTTGGGTTTTAGAAGAACCAGAAACATATTACTCACATATGGTAAAGAAGCATTACTTTCTAACTTTTTGATGCAGGGTCTTGCTCTGTCACCCAGGCTGGCATGCAGTGGCGTCATTCACAGCTCACTGCAGCCTCGAGCTCCTGGGCTCAAGCGATCATTCCGCCTTCCAGCCTCCTGGGACAATAGACACGCACCACCACGCCCCAGCTAATTTTTTAAAAAATTTTTGTAAGGTCTCACTATGTTGCTCAGGCTGGTCTCAAAACTCCTGGCCTCAGCGATCCTCTGGCCTTGGCCTCCCAAAGTGCTAGAATTATAGGTGTGGCCACTGTGCTTGGCCTAAATACACGCTTCTTGAGTTGACTTATGACTCACCTGATGTTTCAATGGAGAGTCTATCCTCCTGAACTCAGAGGGTTGATTCTCTAATTGATAGACAATGAGGCCCCTCTCTGCAGTCGCCACCACGGCCATAGGGTATATCTAGGGAATGGAGGAAAGCAGAGAATGGGCTTTTTCATACCAACGTATTAGATCAACTTTTTCATCACAAAATTAAGTCTGAATTTTTTTAAGTTTAATAATCCAATGATATCTATATGTTACACAAACCTAGAGAAATGGTATTTGAAAGTAGAACCTTAATATATTTTTAAAAGACTTGTTTTGTAAAACTAACTATAAAAATAAATGAAAATTTAGAAAATATCTCAGGAACTGAGAAGAAACAAAAATCACCTGTACTATCCCTCCAAATGATAACTGCTAACATTACGGTATATTTTATTCCAGTCTTTTCCTGAGCATTTTATCTGTGTATGTGAACTTCTGTGTAATTCCTGTCCTTTACTTAAAACGTTTCATAAGCATCGGCCCATGTCATACACTAGAGGCGGCTGTCTACTGTTCCTCAAATGAACCAATGTTTTACTACATTATATAAGACAAAGACCATTTGCATCCTTGATTAATTTTCTCAGATAAATTTCTAAAAGTAGAATTACTGGGGCAGTTGGTACAAAACTTTAAGACTTATGACTTAATGAACCAGCAAAGTTCTTCAGTTTCTATCCCACCCAGAGACAGTCCCCAAAGACCTAGTGCCACACCACATGGTTACGACAAGCTTCCCTACCGTCACACAATAAATGTCACGCTGGAGATGGTACGTCGCTGGCTGCATATGTTCAAACAAGTGACCAAAAACCTTGACACCCAGTATTTGGTTAATTCTGGAATAAATGCAGCACCCCAATCTCCCAATTTAAGATGACTGAGGCAATCTGAACTCTATCCCCCACATCTATTAGTGAAGTAAGAGGGAGTTTTAGATAACCCGCTAACTGCAAGGTGCCACAGGGTGAGAAAATACTTATTTTGTTTTGTAAAAAGAAATAAACATTAAGCTGGTATTTCTTACCACATCAGCACAGTAACACCTTTCAGGGAGTTGCAAAACCATCATAGGATTTGATGACCGAGTATCCCAAAACTAAAGGCAAAAAACAAACGAGAGGCTGGTAAGTGACCATCTGGAGCTGACATCCAAATGGCATAAGAACAAATGCCAAGCTTGACTGGGCCATGTGATGCCTCAGCTGCGTATTGTACCTTTAAAGTCTTATCCCAGCTCCCCGTCATCACACAGCTGTAGTTTGGAGCTTTGATCCAATGTATGGTCTTAACAGGAGCATCATGCTTTCAACAAGACAAAAATAAAACAGGTTAAGGTAAAGGTAACAAGGTGCTAAATAGCTTTACTTCTCGAAATTCCAAGAGAAAGAACTTATTTATTTATTTATTTGAGACAGAGTCTCACACTGTTGTCTGGGCTAGAGTGCTATGGCTTCAGCCTAGCTCACAGCAACCTCGAACTCCTGGGCTCAACTGATCCCAGCCTCCCAAGTAGCTGGGACTACAGGCTTGCGCCACCATGCCCAGCTAATTTTTTCTATATATTTTAAGTTGTCCAGCTAATTTCTTTTGATTTTTTGGTAGAGACGGGGTCTCACTCTTGCTCAGGCTGGTCTCAAACTCCTGAGCTCAAACGATCCACCTGCCTCAGCCTCCGAGAGTGCTAGGATTACAGGCGTGAGCCACCACGCCTGGCCAAAAGAACTAATTTATACATTGAGGTCACACCAAACAAAAATCAAAGGATAGTAGTGCTTGCCCATGACCAAAATACTCAATTTAACACAAAAGCGTATTTGATTTTACCCATAATTAAGTAACATGTGAGAGTGAAAGCTCCCTCCCTACGGAGATGTGCAGCAATAGCTAGTGGAGGACTCCACCAGTTTTTTACTAAAGTGCCATGAATTAAGAAACCAAGGACGTGCTTCTAGTACAGAGTAGCACGAGCTCAGCAGCGAGTGAAAATGTTTCTCTCAAGCAGCTCGTCCTGCACCCCCAACCAGGCTGGACCGCCGGCTCTAGGTTCTCTCACCTTCGTTACTTCTGCCCTCTCTCAGCACCCTTCACACAAGAACCTGCCTACGTCGCTGAGTAGACTGTAAAAGCCCCAGGGGCACTTGTAAGAGCAAGTGTCCCTCTTGCTCACTGCTCTATGTCTTAGCCCCAGTGCAGTGCCCGACAAACAGCAGTCATTCAGTAAACACGGGCCGCACGGATGAGCGACCAAAGGTAGCTGGTAGAAGGCAGCCACACACGGGTGTTGGGATGTCAAACACGGGAATGTGAAGGACCACCCCTAAGTTGTGCCTTTTATAGATTTTAACGTTGCTAACTCCTTATGATGCCATCTACACATATGTAGAAGACCCAGGACAAAACAATCTGAAATATTAGTAAGAGCGAGAATGGTTATAAAACTGGTGTTATTTTTGTGCTAGAGAGGCTTCTGGTATATCAAGTCTAATTGATTTAATAGAGTCAAACTGCATTTTCTATAATAGAGAACTACTATAATTAAAGAATGATCACAACGCTGGGTACTAGTCTGGTCCAGCCTTTCTACAGGGGGTTTTTATTACCTGTGCGATCTGGATTGCTTGATTACTGTTGAGGTCCCACATTTTGGCAGTTTTATCACATGATGCCGTAAATACTTTGCTCCCATCCTGAAATAAAATGTAGAAAATTTTGCATTCTAAGAAAAATTAAATCTCTATCTTTATAGATATAGATATTATTAATAGGTTAATCACACTGAGTCAAGTTTTGTTTTGTAATTTTTATTTTTCACCAAGTTTGGCTTTCATGCCTCAAGGTAACTGGGTCTTTGGTGCCTCTACATACATGGTTTCCATGCCCAGCTGTGCACCGACTCTGCCCAGGCGAGCCCATGATCCTCCTCTAAGGCTCCGGGGAAGGCTAAGCACAGGCACACGGCTCTGGAGCCAGGAAGGTCTGGGCTGAGGCTCAGCCACTCACTCCTCGTCATCTCTCAAGCAAACCCCTTAACCACTTGTGACTCTATGTAGATTTAATCTAGTTGTCACAACTTTCCACTAACTGTAATTCTTAATTGTTTCTGTATTTGTTTGTCCTAAGAGACCATGAGTTCCCTGAGCACAAGTCTGTTTGTTTGTTTGTTTGTTTGTTCGGCCTACTTTGATTTCCACTATATCCCCTGGGCTTAGCACACAATAGGTGCCTGATAATTAACTTGGCAAAGAGATAGAGCTGAAATTTGAAGCCAGGCCCAGCCTGGATGAGGCAATGCTAAGAAGCTGTAAGCATGTGGTTTACTTTTCTCTTTTTAAGATTCAGCCCAATGCTTGTCTCTTTTGTAAAGCATTCGCGGGACGCTTCCCAAACTTCATAGTTGCTGTCTGTGTTCTCTCCCACCTGCACCCTTTCATCCTGCCTCCCTCAGAACTTAGCTCACTGAGTTCATTCCTGCGTTTGATCCCCCCACTAGCTGGTCTGTAACTTGGGAGACAAGAAATAGGTTATATTCAGTATTATTAATAGAAATGCCACGGCCACTCAATAACATTTGAGCAACATAATTCCTCTATCAGTTCATTCTATTTCTTGCCATACTTTGTAAGAAACTTTGAAATTCTGACCCATTACCCAATTGGTAAAGAAAGACAGGCAAAATAAATTAGCAATATTTTACATCTATTCAAGCTGCTACTTTACTACAGGAAAAGTAGGTTGCATCTGTAACGAACACTTCACTTTCCAAACTGTTCTCATACATCTACTAGTTTCATAATAACCCAAACAGGTACGTCAGGAATACATTTTACAGACTGACAAAAATGCCTTCAGAAGCCCAACATTGCTAATGAATAAAATGGGAGCAACTCTGGCTCCTAAACAATCTCAAAATATTTATAAATACTAGAATTATTTCTCATATATAAGCTAAATAAGATCAAAGAAATAATGATGAGATTAAAAACCGACAACGTAAAATAGAATTATTTGGCAATTTCTCATAAAGTTAAAACATATACTTACCATATGAGACAGCAACCCCACTGTTAGATATTTACCCGAGTAATGAAAACTATGTTCACAGAAAATCCAGTATGTAAACATTTATAGCTGCATTATTCATAAGCACCAAAAACGGGAAACCCAAGTGTCCTTCCGTTGGTAGACGGCTGAATAAATGGTGACACATGCATAGAAGGGGAGACCACTCAGCAACAGCACAAACTACCGACAGACACAATTACACGGATGGATCTCAGATGCAACGTGCAAAGTGAAGCAGCCAGACTCAAAAGGTTACACGCTATAGGATTTCATTTACATGACATTTTCGTAAAGGCAAAACTTCAGGGACAGAAAACAGATCAGTGGTTTCCAGGAGCTGAGAGTGGGAAGGATTTGACTACAAGGGCAGAAGGGAATCTCTGATGGATCTGCTCTACATCTTGAACATAATTCTATGCGTTTCTTAAAACTCACAGAACTGTACACTAAAAATGTTCAATTTTATTGTAGGCAGGCAAATCATACCTAAGAAACATGACTTAAAAAAAAAATAGGTACAAGGCCTGGGTAGGGACCTCTGCAGGTCAGGGGCCTTCAGGCTTAGCTTCCTTAGCCTCACAGCACATCTGCCCCTGCCTGTCAGTCAGGCCCCTGTGTTTTCTCTCTTCTTTTGGGCTCAGCCACCAGCAGCAGTGGTAGGAGAGGCGGAGACAGGCTCCCCCATGCCAGGCAGAGGCCCCTCTACAGCTGCAGCCCATGCTGTGCTCCAGGAGGCCGCGCACTTGCCCTGGGTGCTTCACCTGCCCTGTTGGTTTCTTTATAAATGGTCCCTTCATCATTAAACTCTCCCCAGTCACACACACAAAATTTAATTCAAGAAGAGCTTTCAGAGAGAGCACCTAACTAAAGCTAACATTAAAAACATCAATAAATTACTATATTTATATTCAAAACTTAGAATTCCTACAATGTAGACGCATACATGCTAAATTGTGTTCAGATTATTAAATATTCAGAATCACACTGTACTTCAAGTGAAAGAGAACATTAGGAATGGAGCGAAACGTACGTCACTCCAGCAGACATCCAGCACCGGCCCGGTGTGCATCTGCTGGGCTTTCGGAATGGTTTGTCCATTGTCTTGAACTTCCCAGCAGCGAACCTGTGGTAACAGACAAATTCATGCAAACAAAGCAATTCATAAAGTATTACCTGCATTTCACACCTAATAATAACGGGGTACAATTTAACTATACATGGACTTCTCGTATCAACCTAATTATCTAACTTTCAGAACAAAGCAATTGAAACACATATGCCAAACAGCTGCTTTCCTTTTCCTAAGCCATTAAAATATACACATTCTACTGCTTACACCTAAAACAGCAGAGACTTTTTCCATCACGTCTACAAGATACGTCTTCTAAAGCAGAATATCACTTACCCATTACCATCAAGACAATCAAGACCGAAGTGGAAACTTACCTCTCTGAATACACTTTTTATGTAATTTTTCCCTGACTATAACAGTAATGCATTTTACTTAGAGATTTTCTAACTATGACAAGAAAATAAAAATCATCCTAATCCCACCACAGACAAGCACAGTCAACAGCGGCGTGTGCTCTCAAGTCTTCTTTTCATGTACACATATTTTCTTGAAAACACTAGATTATACAGTATCTTTACTTATCTCACCTGTATCATCAGTCTATTCACCTTTAAACATTCTAACATTTTTTTTTTTAGCAGCAGAACAATTATTTCTAGAAACCGCACGTAAAAAGCAAACTGTTCAACCTGGACAATGCTCCTCCCTCTGATCTCTCCTTGTCCCCCAATACCTGCCGCCTCGCTGCTGCAGGCCAGCGCGAATCCTTTCCCCGACACTTGCATACCATGAACTGACTTTACTGCTGGATACCACAATTTTCAAAATTTTCCCTAGCATCACGTTTTTATGGCAGGCAATACCCGACAGCGGCCGGGAGCACGGACCCTGAGTTGGACTGCGCTGGCTGCTGCCTCCTGCTTTGCCACCCAGACAGGTGACCCAAGGCCAGTTATTTTACTTCCCAAGGCCTCAGCATCCCCATTCATAAAATAGGGATGACAGTAAGTTCACAGTGCTTTAGCTGTTATAAACACTAATTTAGACAATGTATATAATGTACATTATCAGATTTTCTCAAGTCCCAGAAGGGGAATCAATGGGACAAAGGGTATAAACTCAAGGATCTCTGAGTAATGTTGCCAATTATCCTCGTAAGAGCTCTACCAACTTACATACCTATCAGCAGCACATGTAAAGTTTCAGCTTATCCTTGCCGGTACTATTATTCTTTTAAACTTAATTTTGGTAATTTGATAGAAAAAAAGAGTATCTTATAAATTCGCATTTAGTGTGTGACGGAATGGTTAAGTTTATTCTCCCTTTTGTGAAGTGCCTGTTCACATTCTTTATTTTTCTATCCATTTTTATCTTTTTTACACTATGATATTTTATATATTGTTTTTGTAAACAAAGGTAAGTACAATGTTAAAGGATTTGTATCATCTAAGTTGAAAGAAAAATTTAATAGATGCCTGAAGAACACTTTCAGGATGCCAAAAGGGAAATCTGTTTGTGTGCGCCATCACGGATAACATTCATTCTTGATGAATATTACAGTTGATTTGGGAATGCCCTTCAACATACCGAACTACAGTAGGAATTTCTGAGCAATGCAAAATGATTGTGCTTTCCCAACAAACATAAGTATAAGAACAAGTGATGTCTACTGTTCAGAAGGTTCACGCCCTCTAAATTGATTTCTTTAAAAAGGCTATGCCTAAGTCTTAACTCTGATTCTCTCACTTGGGAAAAAATGGAACTAAAGCTAACCTTGTCCACACAAAGAGATACAATTTATAAAACACGCATTTAAGGAGCACTTACGTCATTAGCCCACGATCCTGCAATAAGAAAGTTCCCCGGCAAGGTTGGTGGGCTAAAAGATAGACAACCAATGCTATCATCAGGAGAAGATGTTACTTCAATATCCTGGAGGGAAAAGTCAATGTTAAAATGTATGCATAATCACAATTTAATTCAAAATTGCTTTCTTTCTCACTAATCACCTAACGGCAGACTTTCCTTGTACTTATGAACCAACTGAATTGGACCTTTCCTTACTTTATCAAAAGGAGGAGTAACACCCAAGCCAGTGAAAGCATTAGCACTGCCGGGACTGGGAGCAGCACTCCAAATGAATGCCCTCAGCCTTGTTTCCTACACGATGCTCCACGAGGTCATTCTTGCCCCAGTGCTTAATCATAGTTATCAACCGCCCTCCCTTCTCCCCAAACACGGAACTTCAGATTCAACAGTCCTGGGCTCGGCTCTAGGAATCTGCTGCGTTAACAAGCATCTTGGGTAATTCTGGAGATCTGGCAAGTTGGGAGGAATAGGACACTGGTCCAGGGGACACATGTTATCTGTGCTCCAATGCTCGAG
Source organism: Lepilemur ruficaudatus (assembly GCA_963574885.1). Lineage (NCBI taxonomy): Eukaryota > Metazoa > Chordata > Mammalia > Primates > Lepilemuridae > Lepilemur > Lepilemur ruficaudatus. The sequence continues at coordinate 6,036 of CAUYRT010102759.1, read as the reverse complement.
AAAGTTGGGCTAGACAGTTTCAGAGCTTTCACACCAAGGGAGGCTCCCAAACCATCTCGTGTTCTCCATCTGTCCTTGATGTGAGAAACTCTGGCCTGAACTCTTTCTACAAACCCTGTGAAGCTTTGTGAGGTACCTTCATAGGGTTGTGATTATCTGTGGTTGTGCTGCCAAACATGCTGGTCCCACCAGTTCCAAAACCCGAGGTTGTTCCAAACAGACTCATTTTGGCCCTAAAAAATAATAGGAAATGTTAAGGACAGGTTCTTTCTTAAATAATAAATATCACCGAGAGAAAGTGTAAAGATAATTAAGTCACAGAAGGGAAATATTCTAAATGGCTTGAGTCCAGGCTTCTCTTCAGAAGAGATCTAAATATGCAATAAGCAGAGTGCTTTCTATTTATTTATTTATTTTAGAGACAAGGCCTTGCTGGAATGCACTGGTACAATCACAGCTCACTGCAGCCTTGAACTCCTGAGCTCAAGAGATCCTCCTTCCTCAGCCTCCCAAGTAGTCGGACTACATGCACCACCATGCTTCCCTAATTTTTTAAGTTTTTCATAGAGACGAGGTCTTGCTATGTTGTCCAAGCTCGTCTTAAACTCCTGGTCTCAAGCGAGCCTCCTGCCTAGGCCTCACAAAGTGCTGGGATTGATTACAGGCGTGAGTCACTGCACCTGGCTGCAGAGTGCTTTTTAAAAATAAACTTTTTCAGAATAGTTTTAGGTTACAGAAAATTGTAAAGATAGAACTGCCATACATTCCATATTCAGTTTGCCCTATTATTAATCTTAATATAAGATTAATCTTAATATAAGTGTGGTACTTTTATCACCATTAATCAGCCAGTACCCATACATTAGATTTTTTTTTAGTTAATACTAGCTAGAAAAATAAATTTGTTCATTCTTTACATAGTTAGTGTACACCAAGACTACAACAGTAAACAAGACAGGAGGTCCCCATTCTTTCTTTCATGCTTCCACTTAGTAGGAGTTTACTTTCTTCTTACTAATTTTTGCATTTAAATAGTTTAAGTCAATGTCTCTGCATGAAATTTCCAAGAATAACTAACTAGTCCTGGCAGCAATTCATCAATTTCTCTGTACGATGAATTTTAAAAAGTAATCCACTTCAGCCTGCTAGAACACCAGAACATCTGCCATTATGTTGTGGACGCTTAGCCAGCAAGAATTTCTCCTACCCCAAGGTTCTTCCCGGGTACCACAATCTAGCAGACCCATCAGGATTTGAAAAGGCCTCTGCCACTCATAAGAGCTGGGATTCTAATCTCACCAGGCCTTATTTTCCTGCTCTGCAAACACAAAAAGTATCAACACCTTCTCCAGAGCTGCTCTGAGGATCAAATCTGATTATGTAGAAAATGCAGTGTCTATCACATACTGGGTGCAATAAACAACTTTCTCTTATTTCCTTCCAAGGAGAAAGTCTGTGTATTATAACACCCTGATGATTCACATACACTGACGCCACATTTTAATTGTTAACCAGTTAGCAAATTTTTACACCCAGAAGTCTACCGTGTCACCTTTCCAAAAGGAGCCCAACAGCTGAGTGCCATACTTGCTAACAAGCATAACATCCTAAACAAGACAACACAGAATGGAGAAACCGCAAGGAATTTCGGAAGGCATTAAATTCCCCCAGCTTCATTAAAAATAAGCCCGTGCAGAAGAAAAGGACAGAGCGACAGCTAAGAGCACATTTATATTTCAGAAAGTGACTTTGTGAGAGGACGCGGTACTTGCCAACCACACCTCTGGCCTCAAACGTAGAGATGTACTTGAAACACCAGTTAACTGTGTGAATGACAAGACTTCTGCAGTCAGATCCAGGAGCTAGCTATATAGCTTTGGGCAAGTGATTTAGCCTTGATTTTCTTGATTTGCAAAAAAGAGATGCTAATATCATCAACTTCACAGAGTTCCACACATACAGCGCCCAAAATCCTAGAGATTCTTAACAAATGTTACTTCCATTCTATTCCTCTTCTTCAACCTGAATCAAGTTGGGAAAGAACATTTATACACTAGGGATGAACTTAGGGAAAAGAACATGGCAGGCAAGACGCATAATCATGTGTTAATCAGCCCATTTGGACATGTTACGCTGAGCACTGGGAAGCTTCAAAAAGCTCAGAAGGCACAGGTACCTGTGGAACCTACCTAATCCCTTCTAACTCTCCCTCCTTGCTCCTCCATCCATTCCCTTCTGCCAGTGGACACTGCAAGCTCATCCCTGCCTCGGAGCAGGCATGGTTTGCCTGCACCCTCCCTCAACCCCCCAGCTGCCTCTTCAGAGCACAGTAGCTGCCTCCACAGAACTTTTTGGAGTGATGGAAATGTTTTAAAACTGCACTGTTGTGATGTTTACACAACTACATGAAATTTCCCAAACTCACCTAAACGTACACTTTAAATGGGTAAAATTTTATGTTATGTATGTTACACTTCAATGACGCTGTCAAACGTATTCTTTTAAAAAGTCACCTGCTCGGAGGCTTCCCTGATTTAACACAATCCAACCTTGATCGCATTCCCTTGTTTTCTTCACGGCACCTGTTACGACCTGGAATTTCTTTACCATCAACCTCTTCCCAAACAGAATGCTAGCGCCAAGAGGGCAGGGACCTGCCTGGATTCTTCCCTTGATGTACTCTTGGTCCCACAGCACAATGCCTGGCCCAGAGCCGCTAGTATTTAACAAATACTTGCCTGGAGAAATACTGCCTGTACAACCGTACACATATACACATACAATAAACACTTGGCTGGGGAAGACCGAAGCAAACGGTTTCAGAGAGCGGTAAGTGCCACGAAGGAAACGAGGCAGGTTGACATGGGGAGACTGAACGAGAATGCCCTTCTGCGGAACAATCAGGGAAGGCTTTACCGAGCAAGCGACATGTGTCTGATGAGAAGCCACACACGTGTGGGGAAGGACGGAGGCGACAGATACTGCTATCAACTCAGCGAGGCCCGTCCGGGGGGCCTCACTTTCCCCATGGGAAAAACGATGGGTTAGGCCCTAGGTGACCCCCGAAGGCCCCTTCCAGCCCCGACTTCGCTTCCAGGGGCCACTAACGAGGTCGGGTCAACGGTACGGCTCGCGCTCCAGCATCTCGCGGCAAGGCTCTCCCCGCAGAGGGGATCTGGCCTCCGCGGACGCCATAGCGGCGGGTGCCGAGGGGACGCGCGCGGCACAGGGCTCACCTGAGAGTCGCGCACGGGCGGGAAGCGGCAGCGGGGAGCCGAGGGCACTGGGGAAGAGCTGCTCCCGCGCGGAGGAGAAGAGGGCGGGGCGGCGCGTGCAGGAACCCCAGGAGCCCGGGGTCTCTTCACGCCTGCGGTGGAAACTGCCCCAACAACTGCGAACCAACGCGCATGCGCCCGAGAGCCACTTCCGGTATCGCCCGGAAGGCATCCAAGAAAAGGGCTCCTCTTTCCGCAAGGCGATCGCACATGCGCAAAAGCTCTGTTGATGGCGAGAGGAAGTCCTTATGCCAGCAGTTTGCGAATTGGTCGAAAGTTGGTGCAGCAGCTGCAAGTTGCTAAGCGACCGGTTTTGTAAATCCGCAACTTGGACTAGTGGATGGCAGTTAGCTGTTTTCGCTTGTGAATTAATTAGCGTGTTTAAACGTCTGAGAAAATTCTGATTGCTGTCAATTCACGTCCAAGTTCATCGTGTGAGGAGCTGCTGTCAAGTCGACCTCCTGGGTTCCCGCCTTGGCCTCTCTGTTTGCAGACTGGGGTACCTTAAGTCCTCCCGGGGCTCTTTGGGCCTCAGTTTCCTCCTGCATGATGGGGATAATAATGCCTAACTTCCAGGGCTGATCTTAATTAGGGCCCAGTGAAATTAGCACGTGAACAACTCTTGCTGAATGTAATGTTCTCTAGAAATGTTAAGGGGCTGTTGACTCATACACAGGCCCACTCCACGCATTTCAGCTTGTTGGTGTTTCTTCCTCTTTTAGAAGTGTCTGAAGAAGAAAGAGAAGGAAAGAAAGTAGGTGGGGAAGGAAAGAAAAGAGAGACGAAAGAGAGGAAGAAAGAGAAGGGAGGGAAGGACAGAGCACGAGGAAGGGATCTCGTGAGGCTGTGGTGCAAACACTGGATCCTCTACTCTGCTCAGTGTGATCTGCGAACCTTGACCTCCTCAGGAAGCTTTTGGACCTGTGGGGTCTTGTTATAAAGTACAGATTCAGTAGATCCAGGGTGGGCCCTAGAACCCATATTTCTACCAAGCTCCCAGCTGAGGTTGCTGGGCCCCAAACCACAGTAAGTACCAAGGATCTAGATCAGGCATTTAGAGTGACGGGGAGCTTTTTAGAAACTCTGGTGTCAGGACTGCACCCTCAGAGATTCTGATTTAGTCGGTCTAGGGTGGAATGGAGGGAATTAATATTTTTAAAAAGCTCTCCACATGATTCTAAGATGCAGCCAAGATTGAGAACCTCTAGTCTAGATGATATAATAACTAGCACTATCCTGTGACAGTTCATCACAAAGCAAGATCAATAAAATTTGTATCCATGGGTGATTATTGAGCCATATACTATGGGTGAAAAATAATTTAAAAATAGAAAATAATTAAAATTAAATTTTGATAGTGGGTATCAAACTAGTAAACGTTTTTGCCATTTTTACGCAGGATATTTATGAATGTTTACAGTTTATATTTCCATTTCTAGGTGAATAGAAACTGAACATGCATTTAAAGTGGTATTTAGTTTTGCAGTGTTAATTGAAAAGTTCTAATATGTTGGTTTAAAATCTTGTAAATAGCTTGGTTGCAAAGCACACATAAAGCGTAGCTTTGCAGTGAATTGGGGCATCCAAAGGTGATGACCAAAGCAGATTTCTGTCAAGAAGTACGCAGTATCACACAGAAATCCTCACTGCTTTCCCCACACTCTTTTGTTGTGTCTCAGACTCTTCCATCCCATTCCTTTAAAAAGTGATTCAAAAATATTTTGAAGAAATTTCCACCCAAAATAGTGGATTTGAGAGAACAGTGAGCTTCTGCCAGCAGAGGGTGACCTTTCCTTGTTTTTATAGGATCATTTTCTTGGTAAACAGAAGTTCATTTAGCAAACAGAAATGTTTCTCAATATTTCATTACAAAAACATTTCACAGAAAATATTTTAATGTACATGTCTATGAAGCTTAGTTTTGAAAGCGTCTGTTCTTTTCAGCAGCACTGAACAGATATGTGCATCAAACTAGCAGTTCAACAGAGATACTTAGTAAGGAAGTCACACTAGACATCCTGGAAGGTTTTACCTGTTTTTGTGGCATGTGCACTATGTTTTGTTGTGTTTTTTTCATGAAATCATAACCTCTGAAATCATTTAACATCACCAATAACAGTTAAATTTCCTGGAAAACTCGGTCTATTACAAGCAGCTTTTATTTTATGAGGGTCATTATGAACTCTTAAGGAAAAACTGAGTCTCTAAACACCTTTTTACTGTACTAGTTTTTATTCATTTTAATTATAAACAGATTCTAATCTAATGTTCTTTTCCTAATTAAAATTATGGAAATATTCAAATTAGGTAAGTAGATGATGGTAGATGGAATGACTGTCAGCAGGTACCATCTTAAATAGCTATTTTACAGTAATCCTTTTTAGAAACATATCATAAGAACTATAATTCTAGATGGTTCCCAAATATCAACTAGCATTAATTTTTCATCTTCATCTAATAAACATAGGTGGTAAAGTCAAACTATAGTGTATTTTGCTCTCTTTCCATTTTTATTTCCCAAGTAACTGAAAATTATTTTAAGTAAATTTTCAATAATAAACTTGAAATGATTTAATTATCCAAATTGGATATATCTTCAAGGCTTTTTAAAATGTATTTTTATTTTTATTTTATTTATTTATTTAATTTTTTTTTTTTTTTTTTTTTTTTTTTTTTTTTTTTTATTTTTTAAAAAATGTAAAAAGAAGAAAAAGCCAATACATAAACAAAACGAAACCCAAAAAAAAAAAAAAAGAAAACA